>JBBYHH010400178.1:0-11734 GCA_038382905.1 Daphne laureola
AATCCTAATTTCATACTACCACACCCTTTTCTTTTTATTTCTTTCTCTTTAAATTACTTATCATAACCAAAATACTCCTTTTCACTCCATTTATTTACTTCCTACCACATAATTACTTACAAATAAAAATCCTTCTACCACATTCTTTTGACACTTGTCATCCACTAACCATATTTTAATATTTCCATTTCATCACATTTCATATAATATCATGTAATGATACATAATATTATACCTTAGCAATATTATCTCTTTCTTCCTTTCAATTTAATGTCCATTTTTCTCCAATTTTCCAAAATGACCATTTTGCTCCCAAAACTAAAATTTGGTAAAATGGCCCGGGACTCACGTATTAATACCAAAATGTGAAATCTCATGGAAATGGACCTCTAACAGATTCCTGGGACATGGGAATTAACAAAAATCGTGTCTCGCACGTTTAAAACAAAGTCTCGGCGATTGCAGAATCTGACCTTCGGTCAAACTATATCGGAAAGTGACCATCCGCCAGCGATGACTGTAACATGGTGTATGCACCTTACCACATGGGGCATAGTCCTTGGTAGTTACCAACGAGAGGCTGGCCTTGGGAGGCCTAAAAGAGGCAAAGATGTGCCTTTGAGAAATGCACCATTTCGCTAAAGAGGAAGTTACTAGGGTGGTTACCATGTACATGCCCTAGAAAGGGGCAATGAGGCTTGGTCACTTCCCAAGGGGCGAAGGGGTGCAACCTTCCAGTCCCAATGGAGGTTACAACCACCCTAACCACCCCTCCTCATCTATAAATAGAGAGGAGGGACATCACAAGACACACACAATCACAAGAAACACTTTGTAGTTTCTCCTCTTCTTCATCATCATTCTTCTCTCCCTTTTGGCTGAATTCTTTAGCATTATTCTAGGAGAATTTTGGGTGGATTAATGTGTGTTTATTCAACACATATACCCCCTGGACATCATATCAAATCCGCCCCCTTCATCACCAATATCAACCGGGCATAACTTGAAGAACATTCAAATGTGTTCTTGGTGTTCTTTAGTGTTCAAGTGGAGCTTACATTTTGGAGCGAGGATAAACATCCTTTTACTGTAATTCCAGAAGTAAGGTACACTTATATTCATTAGTATCATGATAGGATTATCTTCTATTCTTCTTGATGAATGGATGATGAAAGAGGCATGATTTGAACAAAAGATTGTGCTATGATTTTATGAGAAATTTGAATTGTATATGGATTCAATATGTTTGAATTGTACATGATTGAGATGGAATAACATGTAATACATGTTAATGGTGGGTCTAAAATCAACATAAAATGGGTCTCCAGAAATGAACTTTATGATAATGGTGTTATGATAGGAACAAAGCAAGGCTAGTTTCCAAAGGATACTCTTAGGAAGAGGATATTGACTTCGATGAGACATTTGCACTAGTAGCTCGGAGGAAGCCATTAGAATGCTCTATACATTTTCTTGTTTTCTAAACATCAAGCTTTTTCAAATGGATGTGAAAATTTCTTTTCTAAATAGGATTATAAAGAAAGAAGTCTTTGTAGAGCAACCACTTGGCTTTGAAGATCCTCATCATCATGATCATGTTTATAAATTGAGAAAAGCTCTATATGGTCTGAAACAAGCTCCTAGAGCCTGGTATGATAGACTAAGTAGCTTTCTTGTTGAACATGGGTTCAACTGAGGAGAAGTAGACACTACCATGTTTATAAAATCTGCTGATTCTGATATATTGTTAGTTCATATCTATGTAGATGATATTATCTTTAGTTATACTAATGATCTTCTATGCAAGGAATTTGCTAAGCTATTGTAGGGAAACTTTGAGATGAGTATGATGGGAGAAGTCAACTACTTTCTTGGTTTGCAAATCAAATAGAAAGATGATGGAATATTCATCAACCAAGCTACGTATACAAGGGAACTGCTAAAGAAGTTTGCTTATGCTAAATCCAAACCATGCCCTACTCCAATGAGCAGCATGACCAAATTTTGTGGGGATGCTTCTAGTCAACACGTTGATCAAAAGCTATATATAAGCATGATTGGATCATTGCTCTACCTCATATCAAGTAGACCAGACATATTGTTCAGTGTCTTCATATGTGCCAGATTTCAAGCAAATCCCAAGGAGTTACACCTGAAATGCATCAAAGGAATCTCCAGATACCTGGTTGATACACCAAAACTGTCATTATGGTAACCCAAGGAGACTTCTTTTGATTTACATAAATACACTGACTCAAACTTTGCTGGAAGCAAATTTGACAGGAAATTAACAAGTGGAACCTCCAATTCTTTGGAAATTGTCTCATATCATGGTTCTCAAGAAAACAAAACTCAGTGGCACTCTCCATAGCTGAAGAAGAATACATAGCTGTAGGAAGCTATGTAGATAAAATCCTCTGGATGACTTAACAATTGAAGGATTATGGGCACAACTTCATAAATGTGCCAATCAGATATGACAATACAAGTGCCATTTTCCTTACAAAGAATAATGTACATCATTCAAGAGAAAAATATATATAAGTGAGATATCACTTCGTTAGGGAACATGTGGCAAATGAAGATGTAGCATTGGAATTCATTGACACAAAAAATAAGCTAGGAGACATCTTTACCAATCCACTGAATGAAGAAAGGTTCAACTTCATTAGAAGAGAACTGGACCTCGGCAATCCAAGTTGAAAGGTACACATTACTAACTTCTTTAGAGTCAAAGAAAAAAGATTATGAAAATCAATCCCTTAATTAGATAGTCTTATAAACTCCACAGTAGAATTGTGCATCCATTTAGTCCAAAGTGTTTTCAAACCTTTATTTTAAAACTGTTTTCAAAACCTAGTGCATCAACCCATTGATGACAGTTTTGATTTCAAAATAGTTTTCAAAATCTATTTTTTTTAAAGCGGTCACCTTGTGGTTTTCAGGTCCAAAATTTGTTTCTCTATTTATCAAAGGTTCTCTTAATCCCTTTTTACTAGGCTTAAATACACATTATTACCCTGAATTATGATAAAGTAGGCAAATAAAGGTCTGAACAAAAAATGTTATAGATAGGGGCCTGAACTATAAAAACAATGCAGATAAGGGTCTGAACTTCAGGAAAATGGTGTGAATAAGGGTCTGAATGAGACCCTCATCTGCTTTAAATCACTATAGTTCAGAGCCTTATCTACAACATTTTTTGTTGAGGCCCTTATTTGCCCACTTTGTCACAGTTCAGGGTAGTGATATATATTTAAGCCTTTTTACTAAAAACTTGGACTAAAGCACAAACAATATGACTAAGTCAAACAAATTATGTTTGTTGATCACACGTTGATACTCATCCTATCAACACGTTGATAACTGTTATCTGCAGAATTCACTTTGACTCATGCATTGACTTTGTTGCCTTACTATTTTGTTAGAAAGATTGGGATTCCAAACCCTCTCTTTTCTACATTCAAGCATGTCAAAGTATGCATGACTTGTCCAACCCTTTAACATGAACATGCATAGTAATTCACATAGGTTAATGACCAACTGTAAAAACAAAGTGGACTTTTATCACCGCTGGGGGCTGTCGTACATGTATTGGAAGAGTACCACCGCTGTCCTTCGGGACGCTCGTTAAAGTCTGAAGGGACTCCTGTATTGCATATCACGTCATTTGCATATCATATTCCATGTGATATTTAGGGTTGTATATATGTTAGTTCATTGCACTCTAACCTTTTATGCAGGTGGTTTTAAAAATAAAACTCGTGATCGTTACCTAACCCTTACTGAGTTCCTCTCGAGGACTCACCCCCACCATATCTATATGCTTTCAGGAGCTTCTAGTTCATGACCCGCAGATTAGTTCTGCCTGGTCGGTATGGGATTTCTGGTACTTAAGGTATATTGCTCCTTGATTAAGGTTTCTGATTCTGATTACGGGGGTAGTCTCGATCAAGCATGTTATGTTTTTATGGATATTATGGGTGAGCACGATTACAGGTGACTAACGGTTGATTTTGTGTTTTTGTTTAGCAGCAGCAGTAGTTTTTGTTGTGATCGTCGGAGTCTTGACGACCCAATCACACATGCATAGTACTTATTCTGATATGTTATACTACGGGCTCTGTAGGCATGGCATGCACATGTAGTTAGAACATTCTTATGGTCTGTATATTTTCATTTTCCCGTGGAGCTCTTGCCCAGCGCGATTGGGAAGGACTCCTTTCTGGTGCATCTGGCGTTGAGTGGAGCTCAACTTTATATGCTATATTATTGTGCGATCTTCCATAAAATCGCTAACGTGTTTTGGGTACAGGTTTAGGATATAACTAGAAATCCATAAAAACTTGTAACACGTTAATCAATTAGAAATAAGTAACTAAGATTAGAGAAAAAATTTAAAGGGTCGGGTTTTGGGTCTGCAAAACTTATATGCGTTTCATTCCGACGTCATCACCATCACCCGCCACCACACCGCTACCACTCATCCTTCCACCGATGCGCCGGGGAGGGGGGTGGTGGTGACAACTTGGTATTAGAGCCAAGGTTTGTGTTAGGTTTGTTTAGACAGACAACCCTTATTTCACTGATCGGTTTCAGGATGGTTCATGAGGAGCCTGATCAACTTCTTTTGTGAACTGTCTTGGAATCAGGAAGTGTGTCACCACCCCCTCTATACACGACCCGGCGGAAGTGGACGCTGGACCAGAAGAGACGCAGTGATGGTCACTTTACCTTCTTTAACGTAGCCAGTACGATGGGCTGGATCCATAACCCAGTCCTTGAATCACAATTTCAATACTTAAAAGCAGTTTTCTATTTTCCAGCTTGACCACCTGTCAGTCAAACATTTTTAGAAAATGTCACAGGTGTCCAAATTGAGTTCTGTAAATTTTTCCTTAAACTAGACACATAAGGCTATGCTCACACAAAGTTTCAGATTAAATATCCCAGCCAATCAGTGCAGTTTATTCACACAAGTATAGGAAATATTTGCTATTTTTTCTGAAAAACAGCTTATACCTGCATTTTTCCTACACTTTCCAAAATCACATTGCATAATATATACACTGAGCTCCGCTCAGGCCAGATACACTGAAAGGAGACCGCCTAAGGTGAGTTCTCCCCGAAAATGTAAACATGCATCTCAACATTCAGCACATAACATCACATGCATGTATATACAACATCCAAAAATCAGCAACTATTCTTTATACAGTCACTTCCAAAATATGATTGTCTATGCTATATGTACTATACAACCTACATTTACATAGCCAACTTTAACAATATAAAGCACCTACTGGAAATCAAGCAGTCGGTCTGAGAAACCCCGACTATCACGGCGTGATCATGTTGTTACTGCTACTGTAGCTACACATCAAAGACAAGTGTTAACTATTAGTCCATACATAAGTGCTCTTTCAGAAAAATCCATAACATAAACTTTTCTCTATTGAGAATCACCCCTAATCCTGTACATAATCTTTAATCATAATCATAGGAGCTAATTTTGTACCTTGGTACAAAATCACTATACGGCCAGGCGGAACTCTAATCCGCGGCCCCAGATCCTGACGCTCTTGAAAAATATGGAAATATAAGGGGTGAGTTCTCGAGAGAACTCAGTAAGGGCGCAGGTAGAAGTAAATGGGGGTACTTCAGTCATTACCTACAAATACAATGTCAGTATGAACAGTATGCAGTATACTATGCATCCTATAAAAATCATGAGCATGATATGCAATGCACAATCATCTATCATTTCCGTACGACGGCCTCCGAAGGTTAGTCTGCAACCTCGCGGAGTCTCCTAGTCATCAGTAAGGCGCGTAGTACTAGCGCGGGGCATACAATCCTTGTGTAACCGTCGTCAGTACCGTAATCATAATCATCAAGTTCCCAGTAGTGAACACCCTGGTCGTGACCATGGAACCTGGCATATCTGTATGAGTCATCAGGTTCAACCGGATAATCACGCGAATCGTGACCCTGGAACCTGGAACATCCGTAATGATCACAGTACATCATCATGGGGGAGCTGAAAGTCCCGCATCCGTGGTACCTGCATACCTCTACCCCTACCATGGAACTAGTCTCGGGAGTCATCGAGCCTCACCCTCGGCCTAAGAGCTAGCTTCATCCAACCTATATAGCAGAACACATCGTAGTAATGCATATATAAGAAGATTGAGCCCTTACCTGTAAGTAGCAGCCGTAGGCAGTCGTCCGTGCAATCTGCCCTCTTGCCCCTTTTTGGATAATCCTTCCGGAATGTTGTTTCTTGTTGTTCAAGAAGCTCTCGTCAGCTCTGAACAAACGGACAATAAATGAGAAATCAACTCTCATCATTTCATACATTATCTTTTCAACACTTAGGAAAATTTTCGTTTCCGGCCACTTTTGAAAAAGTGCCAGAACTTTCCAATTCTTTCTAGTTTCATCCTTAACCTTTAGAAACCATCATTTTCATCATTATTTGGGCAATTTACAGCATTATCCATTAACTTTCCATACGTTAACAATTCAGCCCGAACTTTCTAAAATGGCCATTTCTTGCCCAAATTCAACGTAACTTCACACACAAGTTACCTTCCTAAGTGTAAGACCATCCATGCTTTTACATTCAACTTTTACCAAAATATCCTCAACTTATTCATTCTTTTTCAATTCAGCCCATTATCCAAAAATGAACCAAATCACATCCATTTCCTCTATAATTTCATACACATACTTAACAATTCATTATATAATCAACCATAACCAAACATTTAACTTTTCTTCAACATTTTTCAACATTTCTTCACATGAACATTTCGGCCAACACTTGGAAAATTAACATTCCGTGGCCAAATTGTTCCACCATTTTTCCTATCCATAATTCACCTTACTTCCACACCATTTAACCTTTAACAATCCATTTATCATCAACATTCATCAACTTCCAAAATACACCAACATTTCGTCCCTAACCAAAAAGTATTACAAACATTATTTCCAATCCATGTTTCTACCATATTAGGACCCTAAACAACAATCCATGATCATCCAAACAACTTCTAACCTTAAAACACCAACTTTATTTTTCATGACTCACTTCCAGATTTAGCCTAAACTCCTATACCATTCATACCAACATTTATCCATATAATTTTCATTGAATTAGGAGTTCCTAAATACCCCTAATCCATAGCTTCCAACATAATTAAGAAAGAATTTTCATTCCTAAAATTCACTCATCAATTCCGCCTCAACATGAATTCCATGTTCCACATTGATTCTCAACCTACTTCAAGCATTAATGTTGCTCAAAATCAACCCAAGAACATAATTGAATCATCACTTCAATGCAATTATACACTTTGAACAACTTTGCTCAATTTTGGCCAACTTTGACCATATTTGACCATGAGCTTAACCATTGTTTCAACACTTCATCCAAGCATTAAAGATGCTTAAAATAATCTCTAGAACATGTTTTTTTCCTTACATTAGGTCAATTATACATTTTGTTTCTCCACCTCAAAATTGAGCCATTAACACTTAGCTCCATGATACATGATGAATTGATCAATACACCAAGCATTAAACATGTGCTAATACCACCCAAGAACATTAATTTAACATTTCCCCAATTTTGGTTCAAGAACGTTATGAACCCTAGGTTTGATTCTCATGAAATCTTGATGAAAGGATGATGTTAAACTTGTTTCTAGCTCAAATTCATCATTAGAACATGATTACATCTTCAATTCGTAAAGAATTGATGCCAATTATTCACTCAATCTTCAAGCTAGAATTCAGACAACACTTGAGAGGAGGAGAATTGATGTTGCTTCTTGTGCAATCTCAATCCTAGGTTGGTTCTCTCATGAATCTAGTTTCTCCTTCGAATTTGGGAGGCAAATGAGCAAGGATTGGTTGTGAAATTTGAAGAACAATGGTGGTGAAATAGATGAAGGTTTCGGCTGGAAATGGGAAGAGGAAGAAAGAGAAGTTGAATGTGCTATGTTAACACTTAATATTTAAAAACATATAAAACCACCCCTTAATTTATTTTTGCTTCTTTTCTCCTCTTCAATCATTCAACCACACATTTAAATCTTCATTTAAATTCACCAACATAACTTAACTAAATTTTTATTTAATTTATTAACCTTAACAACTTCACATTTAAGTGATTTTCCATTAAATCATAAAACTGTGACATTTGGCATCCCTTTTCCAAAAATTGTGACTTATTATGTACTAAAACATAATATTCGTACCTTGCCAATTTCTTGCTTCATTTTACTCCAATTAAATGTCACTTTATTCTTTTCCAATTTATTTTCCCTTTTTGTATCTTTCCGCTCAAATCGACCATTTTTTCCCTAGAGCTGAATTTGGTAAAAATGGCTCAGAATTCAGTGGCATCTGTAAAAAAGTGGGACTGTGAGTGGTTAGTTTAAACATGCTTAACATAATCTAAGGTTTAGGTTAATCTTAGGTAAAACAGAAATCGCGTCAGACTGGTCCATTAAAGAAATGGACGTCTGAATTTGAAACTAGGCGAGGAGAAAGTTCATGTCGGAATTTCGATTCTGCTTGTTCTGCTTAAGTAGTATACATCATATATTGCATCTACACTACAGAGCCATTAGGAAATATTTCTTCTTGCTTAGGTTAAAGTTAACCATTATATCATGCTCTTTCTTTATGGAATTTCAGGAATGGTTAATACTCACCGACAGTGAGTTCCGCACTCACGGATTTGGGATACGGATTTCGCTTCTATAGGGAATTAGGAAAGGAGGCGACGAAACCCGAGACAGCCCCAACCAGATCTGCAGGTTCTAACGAACTTGATGAAGGTATTCGGGCAGATACGTTCACTTCTGAACGGTCTCTAGGAAGAAAGAGGACAAGATAACCCACGGATGCACGTTGATCCGCCGGTTCAGGATAGTTAGATGATTGGTTTGAGGATGCGGCCACCAAGCTGACGTATACGAATACACGTATTACCACGCTTACCAGTTCTAGGAACTATCGGCCCAAGTCTATTTTGGGCGATGAGGAGTACGATGATAGGATACACCCTCATGTGCGGAGGGTGCGGTCGGAGACCAGATCCAGCCGTTATGCGTGAGACAGTCATAGAGGTAACGGAGATCGATGACTTGATTGTCACTACCGAGTCAGGGATAGGGACTATGATAACTCCGAGGCCACACATAGGACTCAGAGACCTTGAATTGAGTGCACAGTAGCTCCAGACAGAGTTACCATGATGGAGCGCATGATATGATCAGCGGGGACATCGAGACCCCTGTATAAGTTGGGAGGATATAGATGGTCAAGTTATACCCTCCCGACCCTAGAACGGCGGGAGAGGTTCAGGATAGCAGGGAGTGAGCAGATGCGCTGGTAGATCTGGCAGATCAGGCCTGAACGGTAAGGGTAGAGATGCAGCAGGATCATCATGACCTTGCCAGTTTGTGACAGACTTCAGGCAGGACTGGGATGTCATCATCAGGAAGGACAATGCCTTAGGTAAGGATCAATGTAGTATTGGATTAAGAACTGGCCTCTGACGTTGGGACAAAATATGAAAGGACAGCCATGATTTTGGCTGTAGGGCCAGACCAACGCGGTTGAGGAGCGCAATATAGTTCAGGGAGGCTTGGAAACCTCCACAATTGATACTACAAATTCAACCACCTCTGCCAGTTTAGCAGCGGACCCGTCCAAGACTGGTATTTCTGATTGATCAGGGTGAGACTTCCCAGCAAGGAGCGCTAGTAGGTATATGTTATTAAGATCCTTATTCACACCCTTTTTAATACAAGTTCGTAGTATTGGTTCATATAGCTGTATCTTAAGGATAACAAGGGGTCACGAATGAGATGAGATGTACAGAAGATTTGTACATTACTTCTTCTACGAGTAAGGATCAAGGAACTCATATGTTAGTAATATGAGTGAGAATCATTGAATCCCGATTTGCACGATTTAGAATTGAAAACAATAAGCGACGCATAGGCATCAAAAAAAATTTCAAGCGCGTGAGAAAGCAAGTAGAGCTTTAACATCTAATGGTCCTTGGGTACCGCATCGGGGACATCGCCCAAGACCTCTGTTATGCACCATTCAATACCGTAGTATAAGTTATCGAAAGAAGATGATGCTAACCAAATCCAACATGTTCTGCAACGATAACTCAACACGGGAAACGAGTACACGAACACGAAGACACAAGAGCCATACACAACGACAACATGGACAAATCAACAAAATGATCCAGAGAGAACATCCATATTCGATATCAATCTCAGGGCATTAAAGTAATTACCAGACCATGAAAAAAATTAGTGAGGCATTCAAGGTTAGTTAGGTAACGTTAGTGAGTACCAGTAGTCCTAGGACACGGTACTGTCTGTGGTTGCTATGTAGAAATACTGATAATTGACTCGGGGTGCAATAAGATGCGCCCGGAGGACGGGATGCCATTGAGAGACCCTGGTTGGTAGTCTAAACTACCACTCCTGCTTGACAGACGGTGAATCGAGTATATCAAATTAGTAAGAGAAACTAGTCTGCAGAAGTTGTCATCGTCAACATAATGCATTAGTTCTTAGTTCAGTGATTCCGCATTTACGGGCGCACTAAGTGTGCCAAATTTCAGGGTTTGCCTACCAGTCACTTACCTTAGTCTGGTAGGTAAATTGGTGTTAGTTGTTTCGGCATGGATTTACTTCCGTTCCGACCTTCCCCTACCTTGTTATAGTTATTCAATTTCCGTAAGTGAAGAGCATCTAGAGATTTGAGGATCAGCGTCTTGGACCCTGTCTAACAGTTGGTTGAGAAACCACATTGAGGAAGTTGTGACTTGTTTGGGAAATGGAAAGTGAGGTTATTTTCTGAGAAAGATTCTGTCATTGAGGAAGCTGGAGGATATAGAGTTGGTTTGTTTACCACCCTCCTGTTCTAAATTTGCAAGTATGGATTTCTAATTTCATAGTTGGGAAGTACAATTTCATAGCTTGTTTTGGAAAAGGATAAGTTTTTCGGGATCAAGTGCGGGTTAATTTATATGGAGGAATGAGAGTTCTCCTTCTTGAAAGCTATGCCCCACTACCAAGGAAGTGGTTTTGAAGTATGCTACGGTAGCTTAATTCTGTATCAAATCGACTCACACATGTGTCTCGATTCGGGATCAAGTTATGATACCCCATTCTGGAATTATGTTTTATGACGGGTTTGACCCAATAATGTGTTATGTATCAGTTTCATTCTGTGTAACATCAAAGGGGTGTTCTAAAGTCTGTTCGATATTTGGACCAGTCGTTACACCGACATGGTGCTCTACTGGTTTAAAGAAATTATAAGGATTGATGTTCCACGTGTTAGTGGCTTGACAACAAGCATGATCAGTTCCTGATACTCTAAGATCCAGAGTCTAAAGATATGTGGTATGTTAAAGTATCTCACCATATGAGGTCTTATGGGAGTTCTGAACTCCATTTGTTTGGTCGTGGGCCATATGATATGATATGATGTGGTAAGGTATAGTAAAGTAAGGCCGTGATATGGTATGGAATGGTTCAAGATTACCTTTCAGAAGGTATTTGCTACACATAGTCACCTTGTGACTATGTTCCAATTGTTATGGTTTGGGATATGATGAAGGTCATCTGTTCTGTGTTACACCATTCTGGTGTCCTGTGTTACACCCTGGGGGGTGTTCTGTTCT
>JBBYHH010400289.1:0-20234 GCA_038382905.1 Daphne laureola
GCGATATTTTTGTTAAAACTCTGTAACGACGCATTAGTAATTAACTAAAGGAAAGTTTTTAATTGGGTAATTTTTAGGAACCGAAACTCTGATGAACTCCATTCTGACGTCACCAACCGCAATACGAGTAAATCCGCTTCCGCACAAGCGATCACGACGGACGGTGGTGACAGATATGCCGACGTTGTTCACACAAAGAGACGTTGTTGATCAATTAGTCATGCTGATCAGACACGAGCGTCATATTGATCATATTTAGCGAATGACAGATTTGTAAATAACGGAAACACTTGTGCACACATTTACAACGTGCACAGTTTATACTCGACCATTTTTAGAACCGTCTTCTGCTCAAAACCAATATACATAAATTGAAGTAAAAAATAAACATACAAAATTACCATTCAATGTATATAAAAGAATTACATTTATAAAGAAATAAAATTATTGATTAAATATGAAATTAAACTTTTAAAAGTTTAGTTACAAAAATAGTAAAAAATATGAAAAAACTCTCAACTTTCTGAGTTGTCACGATTTGACCATCAAACTTTATAACTTATCGATTAAATCACTAATTTTTTTAAATTATACCAATTAAGCCACTACGTATGATTTATGATGATTTTTCACGAAGAAGAACGAAGCGGATTGAGTAAGAAGTTAAACATAAACTTTATCTAAGTGTCCAATTAAAAAAACACTTTATAAGAATATCTATAGGAAAGTCAGAGCGCGATTAGGATAAGGGAAACGACATGATATTCTCTTAACGTGTATTTTTTTGAACAGTAAAAGACACTTTAAATTTAACTTTTTACTCAATCCGCGTCATTTTTCTACCTAAAACATCATAAGAAATCAGACGCAATGACAAAATTGATATAATTTTGAAACTTTAATGGTTTAATAGGCAAATTAAAAAAATTAATGACCAAATCTTGATAATTTAGAAAGTTGAGGGTATTTCATGCTTTTTGCCCAGGAACACTTACGTCAGGACTCAGGAGACCTATTAGGTAGTGTTCTTCCAACCAACGATCAACAAAAAAAAAACTAACGACAACTTAAAATTTTCACAAATCGTCATTTTGTTGTAATTGTTTTTTACAAAGAACACACACTTTTATCTCCGTCTACGATGAGGGAGTCAACGCAGCCAACCAGTCGAAGGTACTTGTCTGGAGATGTTAATAATCAGAGGCATGAGCATGGCGGTTGGTAATTGTAACCCTTTGTGAGAAACCATTCGTCGGCGATGATGGAAATGGATAAATCGACAGAGATCTTCGAAGTTAACGGAGAGGTTCAACAGGCGGAGATCGACAATGGACGAGAGGGTGTAAACAGGGTTGATCCCTGGACAAAACAGATAACTGTTCGAGGTGTAGTTGCTAGCTTAATCATCGGCATCCTGTACACGATGATTGTCATGAAGCTAAATCTCACGACGGGCCTGGCGCCTAATCTCAATGTCTCAGTAGGACTCCTTGCATTTCTGTTTGTTGGAACCTGGACCAAGTTACTCAGACAAGCTGGTATCGTCTCAACTCCTTTCACTCCGCAGGAGAATACTGTAATCCAGACGTGTGCTGTTGCTTGTTACAGCATTGCTATTGGAGGTTTGTTGCTTTCTCTTCTTTTCATCACGTCATTTTCTGCCTTAATTTCATTTAGCACTTAGGCATCGTAAGTCTCTTTACTTTGGTGTTCTTAGTCATTTATCAATCTTGTAGGTGGCTTTGGGTCTTATATGCTGGGTCTTAGCAGGAGGACATATGAGCAGGCAGGTATTGCTTCAGAGGGAAATAGTCCTAAGAGCATTAAAGAGCCTGGGATTGATTGGATGACTGGTTTTCTATTTTTGAGCAGTTTTGCTGGCCTGCTGGTATTGGTTCCTCTGAGAAAGGTATATCTTGGGTTTGTTGAACACATACAAACACTCCGGTATTACAGAAGAATAATGACTTACAAATTGGGGTCATACAGCATACTAGATGTCACTAGAATACCCGCTGCACCATATTTTTAGCTTCGGAGACCGCTTGCTCAACCCTCGTAAACATTAGAGAGTAAAGACTCTGAGATCCAAGTAAATATGGGTATCTGTTTGGTTAAGTTTAACTTGTATTTGAACTCAAGACTCTGAGATCTAAATTCCTTGGGTGTCAAAATGTCTATTTATTTATCAGTTTAGTGCCATTCATTCACCCTGATGTAGTTGGCCTTAAGAGGTGGTATAATGATGATAACTTTTGAACTGTTGAGAGTTATTTGTTCTGGTCTTAACCGCAAGCTGTTTGAGCTTCAAATGTTTTAACAACTCTCCTGGTTTCAGATCATGATTATCGATTACAAACTTAGCTTTCCGAGTGGTACCGCTACGGCTGTGCTGATCAATGGGTTCCACACCCCAAAAGGGGACAAGGAAGCCAAGTATGTGAAGCTACTTACTTGAATCATTGTCTTTTCCAATTTCAAGTGCTTCTTCGGGTAACAACGATGGAAACTTGTCAGTATTATCTTTCAGGAAGCAAATTCAGTGGTTTAAACAGTTCTTTTCAGTCAGTTTCCTCTGGGCTTTCTCTCAATGGTTCTTTTTAGGGGGCAACCAATGTGGATTGGCCAGGTTTCCCACCTTTGGAGTTAAAGCTTGGAAAAATTCGTAAGAAAGCTGGCCTTCTCTGTGTGTTCACTTTTACATCTTATGAGTATATCTCATCATCCTCATTCCCGACTTTTGTAGGTTTTATTTTGATTTTAGTATGACCTATATTGGAGCAGGGATGATCTGTTCCCATCTTGTGAATCTGTCTCTGCTTCTTGGTGCGGTGCTCTCCTGGGGAGTAATGTGGCCTTTGATAAGCAAGTCAAAGGGAGACTGGTTCCCAGGAAATTTACCAGAAAGCAGTATGAAGAGTCTGAACGGTTATAAGGTTGTAGAAGTCTCTTTCTTGTATGAATAATCAAGCGAGATGCTTGCCTTATTACTCAGCCTGTGATGGTTCTTTCTTTTTGACGTATTGCTCATGCTACAGGTCTTTATATCCATTGCTTTGCTGTTGGGAGATGGGCTCTACAATCTCCTCAAGATACTGTATCACATCTATGCTAGCCTTCATGTCAAAGTGAAGAACAAGAACCTTAGTGCATGTAAACTTCTACTGCATTCTATTTCCTTTATCAGTCTAGAGTTTGTCAGGCTGTAGTACTTCATTTATCAGTTATTTTATGGTATGACCCTATGAGAGCCATTAGGGGTTCTTTACGAGCAGAACTTTATAATAATGATGATCCTTGTGTTTTCTGTGCTATGCCATGATGCAACTGGTTAATGAATGAGGTGCTAAACTTTTGACAAATCTAGGTCTTTGTAAAGCCTTAACACATGCTCACATAATGTGTGTTTTTGGCCTTTTGAATCTGTGTTTTGGAAAGTGTTTATGCAAATGACAAACACAATACACGCACACACATTGCATAAAATCATATTGTTCGTAGATTCTACTGGTATACTCCTTTTTTTTTTCCTCCAATTTTCTTTGCATCATTTTATTTAATCAAAACCGACATTTTAAAATGTGATGAGAACTGTGGCACAAAGGGTGTTGAGAAGAAGATTTCTGATCAAGTTGTGTTTTGTGATGCAGCATTAAGAGACCATACTCAGTGTCTTGATGATTTTCAACAGAATGAAGTATTTGTAAGAGAGCACATTTCTATTTGGTTAGCCTGTTTGGGGTATACCATGCTATCTATCATCTCCACCACTGTGATCCCTGTAATGTTCCCTGAGCTGAAATGGTACTATATCCTTGCTGCGTACACCTTTGCACCCTTTCTAAGTTTCTGCAATGCTTATGGTGCTGGTCTGACTGATTTGAATATGTCATATAACTATGCAAAAGCAGCTTTATTCACTTTTGCAGCCTTATCTGGAGAGAATAATGGTGTTATAGCGGGACTTATTGGTTGCGGTCTAATCAAGTCCATTCTCCATACATCTTGTGATCTGATGCATGATTTCAGGACTGGTCTTCTAACCTTTACTTCTCCAAAGTCTATGATCATTGGTCAGGCAATTGGAACAGCCATTGGCTGTGTAGTAGCCCCCCTTACTTTTTTCCTATTCTATAAGGCCTTTGATGTGGGAAATCCTGATGGTGAATACAGAGCTCCTTATGCTCTAATCTACCGAAATATGGCGGTTCTAGGTATTCAAGGCTTTTCTGCTCTGCCCCGGCATCTTCTACAGTTTTGCTGTGGGTTTTTCGGTTTTGCTATTCTAGCCAACTTGGTGAGAGATGTTTCACCTCACAATATTGCAAAGTGGATTCCTCTCCCAGCCGTGATGGGTGTTCCTTTCCTAGTTGGTGCGTATTTTGCTATCGACATGTGTGTGGGGAGCTTGGTTGTGTTCATATGGCACAAGCTAGATGGGAAGAAGGCTAGCTCTTTGGTCCCAGCAGTTGCTTCTGGCTTGCTATGTGGAGATGGGTTGTGGCTTCTCCCTTCATCCATTCTTGCATTGTTCGAGATTCGGCCTCCGCTGTGCATGACTTTCTTTCCCACCACTTAGAAATCTCTTGTTCTTTCTCCAAATCCAGTTGCAAAAGATGTACTACATTGCTTAATTCATCTGATTTTGAGATGAAGTGCCACCTTGTTTTTCAATTCTTTATAACAATCTAGTAGTAATCAAATTGCTAATCGCACTATTTCTTGGTCTCTCTGGACTCTAGCGTCTTCTGGCACTAGATGCTCAAGCTCTTTCGTATTGTGAAAGGCAGTCTCAAAGGAATGGTGTATATACTGTAACAAAAAAGAGTTTCGGGGCACGTATGAAATATTTGTAACTGCTCAATGGTTATTCTGAAATATTTGTAGCTACGAATCGAGTGGCTGTTCTTTTCACTTCCATATCCGAAATTTATCAGTTCCAGAGGAAGTGAATGATAAGCTGGCTCCAAATCCAGGGAGCAGCCATGCGTCCGAACAATTATAAAACAAACGCTCATAATCATGGCGGCGCTCTATAGCTTCAGTCTCCGTTTAACAGAACTCATTTCGGTTAATCGTAGCTCTACGAGAGCTAGACGATCATCGGTGATGGCTTCTGCTGCAAAAACTGCTGTCAAGGTGGCCCCCGCCGTTATAGTCGGCGGCGGACGGGTTGGTCAAGCGCTGCTACAGATGGGCGGCGGCGAGGATCTGCTCGTGAAGAGAGGCGAACCGGTGCCGGTTGATTTCAAGGGCCCGATTTTAGTTTGCACTAGGAACGACGATCTCGAGGCTGTTCTTGAAGCCACACCGAAGTCTAGATGGAACGGTACTTCACCTTTCCCTTTTCTCTTCCATGTCAGAATCAAACGGGCGTTGTTATTCGAGTTTACTTCATCAATTTCTTTTGAATCAATTTGCAACGGGTTTGTTTATCATATTCATACCTAATCTACAGTTGGTACTTAAAGGTTGCACACTTTCTTCGTTTGATTGAACTGGGAATCTTTGTCAGTCGTCCCTGACAATCCAGCAGATTTGGTTTTTTTCCAGAATGGGATGCTGGAGCCGTGGCTGGAAAGCAAGGGTTTGAATGATGCTGACCAAGTTTTGGCGTATTTTGCGGTTTCAAAGCTTGGGGAACCTCCCATTGATGGAAAGACTGACACCAATCCTGAAGGCCTCACTGCAGCTTACGGCAAGTGGGCTTCTGCCATTGCCGCAAGATTGCAAACCGGAGGCCTCTCATGCAAGGTAAATCCAGAAGTGAAGTGAAGTGTCCATAGATTTGTATGCCCCTGGCTTATTTATGTCTTGCTGCTTACCAACATTGTACGTGTTTGTGGTGTTACTTTCCACCAGGTTCTTGAGAAGGAAGCATTTCAAAAGCAGATGCTAGAGAAACTCATATGGATAGCTGCATTCATGCTTGTCGGAGCCCGTCATCCTGGGGCAACCGTCGGTGCTGTAGAAAAGGAATACCGCTCAGAGGTACAGAACGCTTTTTATGTTACCTTACCTTAGTAGTATATCAAGTACACCTTATCTTGGTCTCAACCAGTCCAATTAGAGTACATAAGAATTGCGCTCTAAAGGAGGAGTGCCGCTCGGAGGTACAGAATGGTTTTCATGTTACCTTACCGTATTATATTAAGCACACCTTGATCTCAAACTAGTCCAGTTAGAGTAGAAACGGTGTCCAGACGCAAAAGGAACACAGCTCTGAGGTATAGAATGCTTTTCATGTTACCTTAGTATATTAAGCACACCTTATATTGACTCAAACCAGTCCAGTTAGTGTAGAAATGACGTACAGACCCCTCATCGAGAGAGATTGTTAGTCCTGAAGCATATTAGACAAAGGAAACTACAGGCGAGACGTCCTGCAAACTTCACAATTACTACTTGCTTTTACCCTCATTTTGGGTCTATGATAGTTATCATAACATACAAATCGATCAAGTGCTCATGTGGACCTAATGCATTTAGGTGGGAAACCTGATTGCTGAGCTTGCATCTGCGGCAGCTGCAGAGAAAGGATTAGTGTTTGATGATGCAATGGAGGATAGGCTATGTGCTTATTCAAGAGCTGTGGCACACTTCCCTACAGCGGTTAAAGAGGTAACAACATAGTATACAGCCTGCTACTATTACGCTGGTTTATTTGTACCCTTCGACTTCTCTTTGGTAATGTTGTGGGCTGCCTACTCCTACAGTTCAAATGGAGGAATGGTTGGTTCTATTCACTCTCTGAGAAGGCAATTACAGAAGGGAGACCTGACCCATGCCCTCTACATACAGCGTGGCTGAAAGAGCTAAAAGTCATCTAGGACTTGGAGGCCCTAACTTTCTTGTACGATTCATGGAAATCTTGGCAACAGGGTTTCCCTTTTCAACTTATCTCACTTGCATTGTATAGGACGCTCTTTTAAACATTTTAATGAAAACACAAGTTCCAACTATAATTAAGGATTAGCCTCTAATTCCGAAGGACAAAAAGAGTTGTCTTGATGGGCTGTGTTTATGATGAACTTGGTGCTCTAGAAACCAATCATGATAGGAGATCCGAAAGGGATTTAATTAATTCCATTTGAAATAGCCAAAACAAGTGGCATGCTAATCTTATACTATATCAGTTTTGTAATTAGCTGTAACCATAGCTACTATATCAATTCATCACCATTTAGTGATATTTTTCATGAAAGTTCATCATTGTCTAAAGATTGAAGAGTAGTAGTACAATTTAAGAAAAAAATTCAAACACTTCTTCCATCGCCGGCACACAAGCTTACCACATTTTCATGAAAGACGGGCGAACCGTCTACAAAAACAATAGAGCCCTTTTTCGGTAATCAGATACGGATTAGACATAGGAAAAAGAGAATACAGCAGTGTAGTTACACAACAATACAAACACCAAGGCAACCTGGGGAAAGAAGAAATGGTAACCAGATATCTGAATTCTGAATTATCAAGCAATGTTCTGACTTCACTGCTGCAGAAATTCTATAAGACATATACCTCAATTTTTCTGAGCAAGACTTCTACCTACTGTTATCTTATTTTGTGATTTAGATTAAAAACACTTTTTATGGTAAATATGATGAAACTCTTGAAGGCTTTTTACTCGCTAAAAAAAGCGCACTGAATGAAGAGAATATAATACAGTTCAATGCCGAATTTGTCACCAGGAAGGGAGTATCATAACTACCGCCTTCATTCCTGCAATAACTGAAGAATCGGAAAAGTCGGAGTAATGTCCACCGGCACCTAAAACAAAGCAACATACGCAAATATCAGTTGCAGTATTTATAAGCCCACTGCAATCAGCAAGCTTTCACCTTCATGCACAGAAAGAAGAAAAGCTTCTTTCTTTTCTTTCTTTTTCAAGAAGGTCAAATGATTAACCAGCCAAAGAAGAACTACAACAATTTAGGTTAATGTTCACTATGCATAAAGTTCAACCAACACCAACAACTCAGGAAATCTGTTGTGTGTCATCGGAGTACTAAATATGAGCTTTCTAGCCATGTTTACACACAGGATTGCCCTTTTAGCGGTCAATATGCCCTTCATTAAGGGTATATCAGTGACCTACCTGAACGCTATCTAGCTTCTGCAATGCAACTTTTAGTGGTCGAGTCATTGTGGAATATCTCTCAAGCAGTAAACTTGCAGCTTTTTTGTCACCTTTTGCCTGTATAGTAAGCACCTCCCTACTCAAGCTCTCAACTGCTTCTTCAATCTTGCAAATCAACAAAAAGAGACCAATATAATTTTTTATCAAATCTGTTGAACAAATCATTCAAGGTATAATCTTAGGCAATCTCACCTTATCAAAATCAACTGAAAATGTATCATCAGGATGCAAAACAAATCCACCCTTTTCAAATATCCAGTTAAACTGCAAAGCCTGTCCTCTCCTATACAACATTTAGTACCTAAAAATTAGGAACGAAAAAGCAGAAAAAAATAGAACTACGAGCTTCCTCTTAAAACCACACATGAACAGTTAGAAATTTTTAAGTTACCCGTGAGCTTCTTCCAGGCCAAATCGTACAGAACGGAAGCAACCCACAAGGAATGAAACATACATGGACTTGTTCAAACTATTTGGAAGCAGATCCTGAAATGGATTCAGGCCATCAGTATTTTTAACATTGTTGAAACTTGAGAATCCTAAGTATTTAGAGTATTAGGGATACAGGCCATCAGTATTTTTAACATTGTTGAAACTTGAGAATCCTAAGTATTTAGAGTATTAGGGATTCAGGCCATCAGTATTTTTAACATTGTTGAAATGGAACCAGAAAAGGTTGCATGCATTCAGCCCTGTTTGGGAAGGGCTTTTTGTAATTAAAGTTAAGAGTTTCACATAATTAATTAATGGTTGAGGTCAAATTCTTAAAAGCTAAAACCTACCTACCCCTAGATAGCTGCTCTTAATGCTAATGCTAATACCAATACCAATTGGGGTATTGATCATAATGGAGGCTATAGACATACCTTACTGATCAAGAACTTCAATGCCCAAAGACCAACTATATCAGCCTTCGCTTCTTCCAGAGCTGAGTGGAGTTCTTGCAGCTCCTGTGGCAGAAGATTAAAAGGAAAACAAGGACCTGTCATACAAAAGTCATTTACTCTGCCCACGAACAAAAACCTTCAGAGAGCTTAAATTTTCCCAACCAACAATTAAATTACTTCCAAAACTTGATGAGCAAAAAAATTGGAAATTTTAATCTTAAACCAGATAGTCTCACAAAAACAAAGTTAGAAAAACAAGATAAATTCTCCACTCTGTTTTACATAGTTAAACTTAAGTATGCAAAAGAAGAAGAGAAAGTTATACAGGAGGAAAATAAATACCATGGAACAACAATATGCGCCTGATTTCTGGACCAAAACAGTGAACTAAGACATCAGAAGGAAAAAGGAAAGGAGCAGGCATTCATACGAGAGAAAGGAAATCGAAGCCAGAAACAAAGCATATAATATTTGTACCACCAACTTCTTTCAGGGTCTCTGGTTCTTGCCAAATCAGTCTTTAAGTGGAACACATTTCCTTTCTTATTTATTTATTTATTTTTATTTTTATTTTAGTGTGTGCGAGGAGGGGGGTTGTGGAGGGAATGATAGAACTAGTGAAGCCTTGATAACCTTGAGTATATATAAGCAAAAACTTAGGTTTTACAAACAGAATATAAGGCCATGTTGCAAAAGAAAATGGTGCTGCCTATATGTTAGCATATCAAGTACATTTATGATGTATGCTAAAAGATTTCAGATATCAACCTAAAAGGTCAGTAAAGCAACTAAAAACATGTAGCTTACCAATCTCACTGTAGACTTGCCCCCATCAGGAAGAGTTATAGAATGAGGTCCTATGCCATGGCAACACTCATGACAAATAGTGTGTGTAAAGAAAGAATCAAAATCAACAAGCTCCTTTTGCTCCTTTGTGATGCATACATCAGCTATGGGCAGGAGGATATGTATGAACCTGATCAAAATATGTTGTTCAAAACTACTGCCAATATAAGGAGAGAACTTTAAAGATGGAACTTGATGTGTTCAGAGATGGAAAACTTTTAGAACAAGAAGTAAGAAACTATGTTGCAGAGAAAACGAATGTGTTATACTTTGCTTCCGAGACATTCTTAAGCATCACCATAGAAGTTCCACGATCTTTCACTATCCGCTCATCATTTGGTAAGTTGAAAGCAACAGTTTGAGGACCCTTTACATCCTAAGGCAGAAGGTACCAGCCAATTAAACTTGCACATAAATCAAGAAGGATGATCATATACAAATAACTTAGTAGATGGTTCAATAGACCTATTGTGAAAAAGAAAATTATTAATTGGTCAACAAAAGTAAACATGTTAAGCACAAATTTGTGTCTAATATCTGAAGTCATCTTCACACTTACAAGGTGTACTGCAATTGAAATTCTCAGGTAGATAACACCTTACATTCCT
This sequence comes from Daphne laureola, assembly GCA_038382905.1. Taxonomy (NCBI): domain Eukaryota; kingdom Viridiplantae; phylum Streptophyta; class Magnoliopsida; order Malvales; family Thymelaeaceae; genus Daphne; species Daphne laureola. The sequence continues at coordinate 10,482 of JBBYHH010400289.1, forward strand.
TTCAAGAAACTAACCTACTGAAAAAGTCACATAGTGATAAGGTGAAACAAGATCTTATATAGTCAGCCCTACTGCTCATTTCCCATGAACTTGATATAAAACTGAGCATCTCTCATGGGAAAGGAGAAGAATGTCTCTTGGATGTAAAACATGGTTGTACTATCAGTGAAGTATCCATTCGAGAAGGAAATACATTGAGCTTCACATAAACCTTTAATAACCTACGCAAAAGTTTTTGCAACTGAACGTTTACATCAAAGGTGAGCAGATAAACATAGATCATTATTACACAACACTATAGAAAATGGCAAGCTGAACATGAAAGACTTGCTAGATAAAAATCAAATTCATCATTGATACTTATAATTGTGTTTCTAAATCTCAAGATGAGCTCTGTCGCAAAGGGGAGCCATATTGAGTATTTCAGTTGCTTAATATAGATAACTCACCCCTGCGTTATACAGAAGCTGGATGACACGGATTGGAGCAGCGGCCACATCTTTTGATTTGTAAGCACTATCCAAAGGAAGATTTTGCTCCAAAACCTAGTTTACATGGAATCATCCAACTAATAAGCCTTAATCCCAATCACTGGGGAAAGATATTTAAAATTACTAGTGTATATCAAAAGAGAGATACTATAATTTAACCTACGTCACACTAGAGACATACTCAATGTCAGAGGTTGATGGTAAAAGCTAGAACGTAGAATCTAAGTTACTCTAGAACATACCTGCAAATTATCACCAAACAGCTTCAAACGAGAAGTTGCTACTTCATCTCGTATCCCAATAAATGCTTCAAAAGTTGCCTATGGAAATTCAGATTGATTAAAAACACCAAAATCCTTCATCGGAAAAAAAACACCAAAGTCTAATTTGATATGTGTAAACATAACCATACCATAGTATAATAAAAAAATAGGAAGGAAAGAAATATTAGAAACTACAAGCTTTTGTTTATCATTTGTATAAAAAAAATCGTATTTATATGTTAGATGTCAAAGAACAAAAATCATAGATCAATAGTCAAAAGTCAAACATTTCAGAAATATAAAATTTTGGCATGGAAGGAGCATATCATAATTTTTTAGTTTAAAAGTTAGCTTGTTGCTCCCAGTAAATTTTCTCCACCTAAAAGGTTTTTCACTGAGGTAACCTTCTGTGAAAGCAGTACCATGATCTTTTTATAAGTTGCAACTTTCATCTATCAGTGTACATGATAGAGCGAAGGGGCTGACAGTATCCCTCTTCTTTCTAGATTTTTCCAAAAAGAATTCTCTTTCTAGCCACTACTAGCACGACATGCATACTTTATGAACAGAATTCTATCTTGAAATTATCTTTTGAGCCTCTGCCCCCAAGTCACATTGTGCACAAACAAGATAAGAAGCCTTAAGGATATCACTCTCTACTACAAATGATTACCTTATAGCAACACAATGCATCTTCATATGTTTCATAGGGACCAATAGTAATGTCCAACTCAGAGTCCTGTTACACAGTCAGCAGTAAAAGGTGAACCGGAAATCCCATGAGAAGCCTTTTAAATTTAAGGAAAAAAGCTTTTCAAACAAGTAACAAGTTAAACTAAAAGGCTACTGACAACCAGTTTTTACCAAATGAACGTAGTAGCAGTTAGCACATCCGTCACATCTAGAACTCTCACTTCTGAGATTGTCAAACATAAACTCAGTCTCCTGATTATTCTCTCACAATTTATGCATCCATTAAATAAGTACTAGTTCAGCATAAAATGTTAGAGCCGAAGCCTAGAGTAAACAGTATGTACTTAACATCTTTTCAAGTATGCCTTTAAAAAGCTTCCTATCAGACTCATAACTGGTACTTTGATCAATATTATGCTTAATCATAGAAGGTAAAAACTGTAACAAGGACCAGTATGACTACTGACCAACTCCATCCAAGCTAAATCAGAGTCATAGTAATCATTTGAGATGAAGGCATCAGCTTTTCTATGTAGCAGCCTCTTCAAACTACACGGGTAAAGAAAACAGGAAGAGTATTAAGAATAGCAATACAGTCATGTAATCAGCAGTTAACAAGCAAACAGAACCAGATTTTTTTTTTTTTTTTTTAAGAAAAACAGTATGTTTAGTCAAGATAGTACCTGGGTGCACTGACCAAGTCACCAGCCTTATGCAATAGTTCAGAAGCTCTCGTAAGTAAGGAATGATACTCTTCAGAGTAAGGAACAGTATACAGGTCATGGCTAGATGTTGCAGATTTATCTGCAGCACGGACTCCACTATTGTGAATAGATGCATCCAAACTGGATTGGCTCTGCCTCTTAATAACTGTGAAAAAGCCCATAGCATCTTCTTGTTGATCTTTTGACAGAGTTTTCATCCACAATTCAAATTCCTGACAGACAAACAACAGTTACATGTCACCTTGATAAACTTTCGATTTTTTAATTATTCTTTGGAGTAACATCATAAATCATTTTCACAGTAGACAATGGATTTGCTGCACTACCATCTTGTCCATGTCTGGAGGATAAAAGTTAGCACCAGGAGGTTTCAGCATGGGGAATGCAACTTTATATTCTATACCCTTCCATCCACTAACAGGCTTGGTGGCTTCTGAAAGCAACTTTACAGCTGAATCAGCAGTTGTCAAGAATGCCTTATTTTCATCAAGACAAGACCTATTGACGAAGTGTTAGTAAGATATTTCAACCATGAAATAATTTACCTGTAAAAACCTTACCATGGACTTTCGTTGATTGAATAATACGTCCATTTCAGGTTGTCCAATATTGATGCATCAGCGCGTTCTTTCAATGATTCCCTAAGAACTGGGTTGCTGTACCAAACCTGTTGTGATGGCAAACAAAGGTGCATATTAAAAAGAGGTTAAGCAAAGTATAGGTATTTTATGCATCCCGAAACCTAGCAGGGTACTAGGGTAAATTTTACAAGCACAGAATTCCAGAGAGCATAATGAAATGCTCTTCAGAGAATGAAGTAAAGGACTTCAAAAGACGAGCAATCAGTAAAGACAAGGATATAGCTTCAGTAATGTCTTCACTATAACAAGGAATCCATCTGACAGCTATAGAATAATACCACCTCATAAGTGTATCACAGAGAACAACACGGAAGATATCACGAATTATGTTGAACTAGGCAGACAATAGAACTCCTCAAAAGTGTAACACCTATGGGATTGGTAAGTATAAGGTGATGATGATCAAGCTATAACACGTACTGTCCATATTGCACCCAAAGCATGCAATTTCATCTTGTGCAAAACATTACATGTTGGGCTAAATTCATGTCTAAGGTGTTAAGATCCTCATGAGTGGGAATGAAGATGATAACAACAATTACATACTAGAACGCTAAGATTATCAATGCTCAACATCATATTTGTTTGACCTATCTTGAACAATGCTCTTTATCAAATGCTTGAAGGTCGAACATGACCACCTGAAAATGAAAGATCTCATCCATAAGCATTGCGGCCTTGATGAGCAAAACCAGAGCCTCTTTATCTGCACCTGTAAGCCCTGTCAACTGCATTAAAGCAACAATGTACATTATGACCAGTGTCAAACAGATGAAGGGAATAAAAAACAAGAATATGAAACATGAGTCCTGGTTGACAAAAAAGACAACTTGGTAGCATGAAGCACTCCTCACTGTTTCCACTAAAAGAAAAAAATAAGGGACCCCGTAAAGCTATAAAAGACAGGAAATAGTTGACTAAGACACATGGAGCTCTGTAGAGCTGTCACACCAAGAAAATAATTTCACATAACGCAATAAAATTTGTTTTATATCATCCCCTCTAAGTAGTCTTCCAGATTTCCGCCTCAATTTGTCTTGCACTCTTTTCTTTTTCTAACCTAACCTCAAAAGGCCAACAAATCACTTTCAAAGGCACATATGTTTATTGTTGGAAAACCACAAAACATGCAAACAGTTTTATACAGTAAATATCCTCGCAAGACATCAAGGGGTCGGCTCTGCAGCATGTCAATGCTTATGAATAAGAATAACAAGTAACCAAGTACTAGGCATAAAGACAGCAGGAACTCAACCTCTGCATGCAGGGAAACAGGAGCATATCTCTGTATTTTCTTCTGTAAAGCTAAACTGCGCTCTTCTGTCATCTCTTTGTACCTTTATGATAGCAGTTGAAATGACATAAATGGTTTGACTTCCATCAATCAAGTATATAAACTAAAGACCCTCCACGGGACCTTTTTATACAATTCTGGTGTTACTGACTAAAAGATGTTAATTAACAAACGATCATTTCTAGCATACCTTGCATTGATTATGTCAAAGAGCTGACCATACTGTCCAGCCACCTCATATGGCACATATTGTGGATCCTCTTGAGTTAGCAAGTTTTTGTATTCCAAACAAGAAATATATTTTACAGCAGAAACTTCAGTCTCCTGCCATAGAACAATAAAAAGACATTCAATTTGAGGGGTATTTGGCTAAACTCGTAGAGAAAGACATTGAGAAAACACTATTAGTTTGAACCTACAAAGATTAGCAGGATTGGAATGCACATATCACTATGCTAAGGGACAAAACTTCTTTAAAAAACAGCACTTCGTTTTACAACCATTAGTACAGCACCTACCAGAATGCTACTGCTATACTCCCTCCATCCCTATTTAGTTGTTACGTTTGACTAAGCACGTAGATCAATGAGAGTTGAAAACATAGAGTTTTCCAAATTCACTCTTCAAAAAAAATAATTAAAAAAATTAGAGTTAACAAAAATTGTGATGGAAAGAGAAAGTAAACTTTATTGGTTGTGCTGATTAAAAGGAAAGATAATTAAAAATTAATAGAGTAAATGGGGTAGAAATTTTTTTCCTTAAAAGGAAATGTCACGACTTTTTATCAACTTCCTAAAAAATATTCCTAAATTGTAACAATTAAAAAGGGACAGAAAGAGTATGTATTTAATTCCAAAATTCTCTATGAAATTAATTTTTATTTTTCTTAATATAAATTATTATTACTATTACCGTTAAAGATTAAAAATAAAAGCGACAGGGAGTCATTTTATCCCTCAATCCAGCCCACAGATCCAACTTTGGTATTCATATATAGGCACTCTCTTGGTTGGGTGTTTTTGTTTCTGTTTTTTCTCACTTAAATGAAATCATTTTGCTAGCTGTTAAAAAAAAAAAACTTTGGTATTCATAATGTAAAGATAGCATACTCTGTTCTTACCTGAAGTGTAAAGGCCTCTAGAGGAATTGGATCTCGAACTGTTACCAGATAGACATCATTAAACTCGTTATTGATGAATTTTCCATCATTTATGACACTGCATGAAATGCAGGAGGCAGAATAATAAGACAAACTAACATTTCAAACACAAAATAGCTAAAATAATCCTCACGTGACCGAGTTTGATTAATTGACAACTAAAATGTTTACAAAATTCTAAACATAGTGATTCAGATTCAGAGCCTGCAAATCAGTTTATTAGTTATTGGTTTGGTGCATGAGTAGCATACTCCTATATCACAATATTTGAACTGAGTGCTGGCACATTATTATAAGACAAATAACTTCTATTGTTAATCGAAATATACGTTCACAAGAATTCTAGTCTACCATTCAGATTGAGATACCAGGGGATCAATTAACAAAAGGCATGTCTCATCTAAAGGAAGAGCAAACCTTTCTAGGCAGTATTCATATGCCAAAACAAAACCTCAAACTGCATACACACCACAAAAAGCTGCTGGAAATCTGACTATTTTTACATATTTAGGAAAGTGAAAATCCAAAGAAATTAATGTCAAACTGAAATAAGACTTTGTCCACTTACCATTCTTGCAGATAGACAAATATCAATTCAAATGCATCCTTTGGAAGAATTACACCTAGCTCCTCATGAAGCTCCCTCCTGAGAGAACATGTCATGTCATTTAACACCCATCAAAATACTAGGATCCCACAAAAAAGGAAGAATAAGATGCCTGAACACCATAGCTTTAAATCAATTGAAGGTTCCCATAAAAAAAATGTTACCAATCCTGACATATGGCTATTTTCACTGTTCTGGTTTCACCTTCTATTGATCAACTAATCGTTATATTGGTTCTCAGTTCTTGATAATGGCATCACATTCAAATGACCAAGAGTGTGCTGTAATATCTATTCCATATTGTCTGACCATGTGAGCTTTTATATACACAACAAGGTCAAGCATCCAATTGGACTAGCACCAGCGACACAGCAAGAATATCATGAGAAAATGCAGTATAGGGAAAAGATTTCAAGGATAATGCAGTATTCAAGCTACAATGAACTAGTTTCAACAGGAAAAATAGATGATCATCCGTTTTTAGGGTGGTGGAAATGGAAGGAAGTTTGCTGCTTTCAGAACAACGATATACTTAGCAAATTATGTAGTAACACGAAGGAATCTGGAGGTGACTCTACTTACTGTGCAGTTATAAGTGATGAATCACCTGCAGATATATGCCCAGCACTGGAGATGTCCCATAAACCTGCCCACGAATCCTTACAATCAGCACGTTTTTGGAGAATCAATTCCTGTGTACTTTCAGAAAGGATCCAAACATGAACTGCTCGGTGGTAGTCTCCATCTCGATGAATATCTCCTCTACAAGTGATAGAAGAATTATCAGACTACTTCTAAAAATAAAAACTAAAACTACAACAAGCAGAAGGGACATCCAGATTCCAGAAGAAAAAAAAAAGCTTTTCGTGGATTCACACACACACACAAAAGACACTACAGAGGGGTGGGCTTATAGACAAGCTATACTATAATACGAAGGAAAAAAAGCGATAAGACAGCATCAATCTTACTCTTTCCTACGTTAAAGACAGTCCTGACATGCAATAGAGCAAGAGACTGAAGTTGAAAAGCAACTGGAAAGCTTTAACAAGCAATGCCGGTTTAATTCTTATCCGAAACTTTCCTATCAGAAATAATATATTCACGGTTCTAATGTTCTTTGTGAGAAAAGGCCAGTAGCATTGCATTAACGACCACAGTCTAGTGATGCAGAAACCCCAGAAGATCACGCAACCATTATAAGAGATGAAGGCAGAAATCATGAATCAGAAGAGCTCGCACAACAGATAACGACAAACATATTAGAGTGATAAACAGGAATTTGAGATGCCTGGGTTTGGAAACGCCGGTCTTTTCACCGGTCTTAGTTAGAATGTCTAGATGCTCTTCCGCCACCAGGTTAAACTCTGTCATTCTTCAAAAACCGCGGAACAGACGACAATCTTTTGATCACCGGACTGTTAAAGCAATGAATCACGTCGGACTTGGGTTCTTTCTGACTGAATAAACGATCACCGGAATTGGTCTCCGGCGTTTCTGCTGCGGAACCGGCAACTTTAACGACTCTACCGAAGGAAGCACGAGGCTGTGAGTTTCTACTAAACTCACTAACTGTTTGTATCATCACTTATGAGATTAATTAGTTCCGTCACATAGGTTTTTCTAGTCGGTTTATTTACCCACAGTAAATTTTAACACTTTTTAGTCAATATGTTTTTAACAAAAGTTCATATAGATGCTTACTATTCTGAATTATTTATTTTGAGCACTAATTTGGTTCTGATATCATTTTTAGCTCAGGTTATACTATGAAACCATAAAAATGACACGGAATAAAATATTAAAATATATCAAAGACAAAATCAGACACAACTGGGATTACAACATAAAAGATTCAAACTTACAGTAATCTGATGAATATCAGATGCTCACAAAAAAATACAAGCAAAGACTGCTGGATCTACAAGCACACCAAGCACCAACAACTACAAGCACCAAACTTGAAGTAGACTGAAGAACTTAACACAATATTTAGACCGAGTTTCTGAAATAGAAAGGCGTTCAACACATGAACTATTTGAGAGCACACATAGAGAGAGAGAGCTATAAAATTTCGGATGCCCTCCTTCTGCTTCAGAGTCTTCTATTTATAGGGAATGAGAAATATTCCTTCCTATCTTCTGGTCTGGCTGACAACCATTAATAATGATAACTTTATTAAAGATGACATCTTTTTCTTTTTGAGTGGAGACTGGGACCCACTCTTCACATGCCTTTGTGTGGCCATCTCAATTATTTTGATGAGGGTCCTCCTTGGTTGGGGCAGTTGGTTAGCTGGCTCTGGGCAGCTTTGACTGCTTCTTCTTGGACTGTTTTGACAGCTAGCTTCATCAGCTTTTCCTTCATCTCTTTGAGGGAAACATCTGCCATTTCTGACTGGGAGTAGAGTTTTCCCAGAATTGCATCAAAAATTTCTTCATTAAGAGCTTCGTACAGCTCGATGACTTTAAGTGTGATATTTTCTATGAGATATGAGTTGATGAGACATTTGTCCCACCAGTGTGTAACTCATACCCTCTCTAGAAAAGGAACATATTGTTCTTGATCGACTTCGTAGTGCCACTGGATAATCCAATGGATACGATAGAGGACCAGAAAATAGAATTCTGCATAAGAGACTATGCTTTTCTGTGACTTATGTTTGTTGAATTCAAAAAATTCGCCGAAGGATTTCTTAACATCTTCTGGGAATTGGTGTGAGACCAATCCTTTTCTGGCAAACCAAAGGTGGAACCAATTTGGAAATTTCTTCTGGTTAGATTTAAAAATAATCAGCCAGGAGTGTTTATTATCTGAATTCTAATTAAAGATTTCAACTCATGCTTGAATGTAATCCCAGTATGAATAAGCATGGTGTCTGTATTCCTCATTAAGAAATCTTTTTCTGGTATGGGGTAAGCCTCATTCTTCTGGGGATCAAACTTTATAGATCCCTAGTTTAGAAATTCTTGTTTCTTGGAAAAAGTTTCCATCTGGGCCTCTGGTATTTCTTTCCTTGTGATCAATTTCTGCAGAGCCTGTTTCTTCAAGAATTTTCTTGAAATAATCATGCTTTCTAAGAGGATGAAATTCCCACATTGGATGTCTATGTTTAGGCCAGTATTTTCTTGCAATTTCTGAAGGAGTCATACTCCTTAAATCATTATTTTCTACTGGAGAGATGAGCTCTCTTTTCATTTCTCTTTTATCTGGGGAAATCCCTAAAGAGAATAAGGTGATCTGCTGACATTTAGTACTGGATCAGGAAACTAAAGAATCCTTAAAATATCCTTTTGATTTGCCGGAAAATTCATCGTGGGGGTATGGATAAGAAAATTTTCTTCCCCTTTTTGTTTCTCTTGGGGAAAATAACTGGTATTGGGGGTGCTCCTCCATCCTCTTTGTGCCTTGGGAAGATGACTGACCTTTTTCGATTCTTATTTTCTGGCCAGTGGGCAAAGCAGTCAGTTGTTCTGACTTTTGATATTCTACTTGCATGAGACATGCAAGTTTGTTTTCTTCTTCTGTGGGCAGATGGATTTCGGTGATATCCATATGTTCATCCATATGAAATATTGTTCTTAAGAGATCGGGATTGTTGACCTCTTCCATCCTGTCTCTGATTTGTTCTTTGGTGGACTCAGACTTCACCATGACTTCCCTGTAAAAATTCTCGAGTAAGAAAGTCGGGTAAAGAATTTTTCTCACCATCAATATGTTCTATATCAAAGTCGAAGATAGCTAGAATGGACTGCCATCTTGCAAATATTTATTTTGAAGCTAAATTCTTAACATCTTTAAGAAGAACACTCTTTGCTGCTTTACAATCTGTTCTAATCAGAAATTTTTGGTTTAAGAGATCTTCTTCGAACTTTGTTAT
>JBBYHH010400290.1:0-11734 GCA_038382905.1 Daphne laureola
ATAGATGATGAGGCACAAAACCCCAAAAATGGTCTTCAAAACAGGAAAGGCTGCTTCCCAATTTTGTATGTCCAGAAAAAGCTACATAAAAATTACCCTAAAAATGTATATATAAGGATACCTAAGTACTAGAATTCTCTTAGACATGATAGGCAACTACTAGTACTCATTAAGGATAATAATGTCTAAAAATACACTTGGTAACATGAAATTTCTGAAATTTCCTTTGTTTGATTTAGCATGGGAGTTCTCTTTCATGAGCGTCGTGCCGACTAAAACAAGGAGGTCGGGTTTACTCTCTGTACAAAATGTACCATCTCTAGGAGGGTCGCGCTTGTCATGCACAAAATAGAACTGGGTAATTAGTGTTAGTACTGGAAGATATTCTTTGGAGGACTGCAAGGCCGAAGTCTTATGACCCGATTTTCCAAATAGTGTCATAACATAGAAATACTCTGAAGAAGAAAAAGGATAAAAAGGTAAATTGGAACTGTTGGGCCACAATTGGAAAACTGGAAAAAATAAATAAAGGGACTTCTTGAAAAAAAAAGAAAAAGAAGAATAAGAAAGAGTTGCTAGTGACTAAACTGACAAGAAATAAACTTGGGAATATGGTTGAAAACCAAAACTCATGAGAATAAAAAGAAAAGGGGTGAATCTAAAGTGTGAAGAGAAGATGGGGTTTTTATGCACATTTATGGAAACTGGAAGGATCTATTATTTAGTTTATGAGTAAATACATATATAAGAAAGTAAAAGAAAATAAAGAAGACAAAACTCATTTTTACCTGAATATACTGGTTCTTCTTCTTCGTGGATCTAGGGACGATGAATGCGAGCAGACTGAGGGAGGAAGCCGGCGGGTGCATCACAATGGAAGAAGAGTTTGCACCGGAGATCCTTGCCTTAGACCAGGTGCACTAGAACAGGGGAAGAGCCACCCTGATTATCCTTCTTGTCGTGTCGAATGGAGCAGTAGGGGCAATTTTGCTTCTCAACTCTTCTCTCTTTGCCGCTCATTGAATCAGCTCAAGGAGATTGTGGATTCTTGCTTCAATTGTATGTGTTCTACAACCTCTTACTGATGCATGCAGTTTCGAACAATGGTGTCAAAATTAGAGATGAGGCTGAATTGATTGTAATCCCCCGTTAAGTGTTGATTTGCCAATACACTGAGAATTTTGATGAATACTCTATTGTTTAGTGAATTGAATGACTGTTAGCAAAGAATTAAAGGTGTTATTGAATAAGTTAGTGATAACCAATTCCTTTTTGTGGAAAATTAAAGTTATGACAAACAGTTTTGTTGAGAAAAGGAAGAACATAACTATTTACAGTATTGTGGAAGATTTTGGTGAACAAAGCATGTCAGTTTGGGGATTTTTCTCAAGAATAGCCATATGTCCAAATACAATGCTATGATTTTAAGAGAATTTTGATGATGCTAATTATTAAGTGGAGTTGGTGAGTTTAGTTAGTAGCTTAACTAACTAATATGAAGAATTACATGTCAGTTTGGATGGTTTAACTTGAGAAAAACCTTATGACCGAATTATGTGGTGAAGTTTATCCTACTGGTTAACGATGGAATAATTACTGATATTATAGTAAATAAACATTGTTCTAGTGGTTAATGGAAGAAGGTTCATGAGTTTATGTATTTCTTGGAGTTTTTCCCCGTTGGCCGAACGTCATGTGTGAAGAAGGCATGACAAGAAAGAAGTCTTGATAATGTTTAATAGCCTTTCATCAAGAATGATGTGACTCATGAGTGGTGGTGTTCATACACGGTGTCATCCTGGCTATGTAGTCATCATGTGTTAGGTCCTTCTTGAAGTATCATTAGTGATGAAGAAACATTATTGGGAGAATGAGTGTTTCTGAAGGGTTGACTGAATGATCAATGGTGTACTGTTAATGTAGCTTAATACTATCCCCCTTACTGATACATATTCTTTTAACTGTATAACTGGGAATTTGACAACCAACTACTGGAAGCTCAACTGCAAAGCAGGAAGAACACCAGAACTGGAGCTAGAACTAACTAAAGAGAAAGCAATAGTGGGAAAGAGCTTCATTATTCAGGGATGACAACCCCTCATGGCTCACCAAAGAGAAGTTGCATTTCCCCACGGGAGTGCGTGCAACTCCTATAAGTCTCTCGTCCCTTCTCTCGTACTTTCATATTTACTTTTCTTACAAGTTCATTATTGTTTATACTAACGCTCCTTAATATAACTTACAAGGAATCTGGCTACGTTCGACACTAGAGAGAAGGACAGGACGAATACTTGGAGACGAAGAAACCACAACACATGAAGATCTGGAAGACTTTAGACACCAATGTTGTATTTTCCATTTCCTTTTCTTATTTAGCAAGCAAACACACTTTGAACTTTGGTTTTATAAACAAGCATTTATACTTTCTAAACTACTCTTTATAAAATGTTTTCTAAATTATTCAAGTGTTTAGTTTTACAACCGCGAGTAGTTTAGTGAGGATTCCTGGGAGAACAACTGTGAACCATAGATAACTGTGTGGTCGGTTCAGGTCATAACATACCCGGCCTTATTGTATGCATTGGAGGTGAAATAGTGCCTCCATGTTGCACCTTTTCACCATTTTAAGGGAGTTACCATACACCTAGACAAGAGAATGGATAAGGGGGTTGGTAATATCTCTAGGCCCAAAAGTCACATACATTTGGCCTAGAGGAGGTTATAACATCCTCTTAACCTACTCCTCCTCATTTATAAATATATATGAGAAGGAGGTCAGCCTTAATCATCAAGGAAGAACACAAGTGTTCTTCAACTTTCTTCTTCTTCCTTTCTCTCTTCTTTTGGCCGAATTTACAAGTGATTCTTGGAGCATTTTTGGTGGATATCTAAGTGTGTTTCTTCAACACATTTTCCCCCAATCCATCACTCTAAGTCATCCCTCTTCAGCATCAAATCCACCACTTCCTTGAAGTGAATGGCCTCCCTTTCATCCCCGGATGCTGATGTATCTGGCCTTTTGAGAGCTGGGGCCTTGGATGGTCCCCTTTTGGTTCCCGGATGCTGATGCATCCAATCATTTGAGATTTGGGACCTTGTGAATGGTCTTCCTTTAGTTCCCAGATGCTGATGCATTCAGCCATGTGAGAGATGAAGCCTTAAATGGCCTCTTTTTCATCCTCGGATGCTGATGCATCCGACCCTTTGAGAGCTGGGGCCTTGAATGGTCAACCTTTGGTTCCCGGATGCTGATGCATCCGGTCATTTGGGATATGGGACCTTGTGATTGGCCTTCCTTTAGTTCCCGGATGTTGATGCATCCATCCATGTGAGATATGGGACCTTGAATGACCTCCTTTTCATTCCCGGATGCTTTCCTCTGGGTAATATTAGTTTAATATTGGCATGAATCTTGGGATGTCTTTTTCAATCAACGGTGTGGATCGATCTTCTAGCGATGTTTCGTATTCTCAGACTCTCCTTAAGTACTTGAGAAGTTGAGTGAAATCCTCACTTCTCATTCTTGCTTCTGATTCTTTCTTCCTAGTTTTTACTTGTGCTCTACAAGATCTCTAATAACGGATCGTCGTACTCTCTGTCAGGCAGCGAGTTTCTTCAGGGGATGGTGATGAGGTGGTCATCTTAGTGGCGAGACTAGTCTACCAAAGTTTGTAAAGAGGTTGGTCGATGCTTTCGATCCTTCTGATGATCTCCCGCTGGAGGTTTCTTTTTACCATAGACATAAAGCGGTGGTTGATCAGGCCGCTTGGAATTATGTTTCGTTTAATTTTTCTACCCGAGTCAGCTTTTTCAGACCCGTGATCAAATGTAAATAAATGGCATCCAGAAAGCTAAGCCTGGTATGTCCGGCTGTCGAGTCTACTAGCTTGTCTACTGGTGGTGTTGGGTCTGAATCCTTTGGGCATGCATCGTTGAGGTTGGTAAAATCAATGCACATGTGTAGTTTATCGATATCCTCTCAGGATGCGACCACTGGGTTACTCCACCATTTGGGATAAGAGGCTTCTCTGTTGACACGAGCGTTGAGAAGTTTTGAAATATGCTCCTTAATGAAGTTTCTTTTGAGAGGAGCGTTATTTTACTTCTTTTGCTTTATCGGTCTTGCATTCGGGTCAATGCAAAGGTTCTATTGAATTACTTTTGTATCGATTCCCGACATGTCATTCGGAGAATAGGCAAAGAGATATTTATTCGACTGAAGTAGGCTTACAAGTTTGGCTTTACTTTCTTTGGAAAGGTTACTTACAATTTGGGTGGATCGTTCCTCCATGAGCATGACTTCTTCCATTTGTACGTCATCAGTTTCTTCTTCCTTTGAGTTTTCAGGCTTCGAGTATTTCTGACTGATGTCCATCACATCTTTTGCTTCCTTTTGATTGATAGAAATAGATGTGTCGCCTTTATTGGTCTCAAATATCATCGTCAAGTACTTGACATCACTTCTCATGTGAATGGATCCTTGAGTCTCTCTACCGATGATGGCATTGTATGCCGAGGGCACGTCGATGACTAACCACTTGACCATTAGAGTAGTATACCTGATCTCTCATTCAGGACCCGAACCCATGAACATGGTTGGGAGTTCAATGCATCCGAGGATGGGTGAATCATCTGGTCCCACTCCGTAAGTGGCAGTTTTCACTAGGATGAGGTTGCTTCACTTCAGATTTAGTCCTTTGAATGTTTTGGCAAATAGTACATCTGTGTTTGAGCCATCATCACAAAGGAATCTCTTCACATCAATCGTCCTGATTCTCACAGTGATGACCAGATGGTCAGAGTGTGGGAACTTCACTTCGGTGTCATCGAATCTCTTCATTTTGTCTGAGGGTCCACCGTAGTTAAGGAATTCGGCCTTCCTTGCTTTTATTTTCCTTTTGTTGGATCCCGGGGTCATTGTGATGGTGGTGATTATTCTAGTGGTTTGGCCTACAGACTTCCTCCTTCCCCTTTTATTTGAATCAGATCCCTCATTATCAATTTTCTCTTTTCCTCATACTCACCTATCTCCTTCACCCGAGGGAAATTTCAGGTACTGCGGTAGGGAGCCTTTCTTGATCAGGTGCTTAATGTACCTTTTCAATTGATAATATTGCTCGGTGTCATGGTCGTTCTCCTGGTGGAATTGACAGCATTTGGTCTCATTGCGCTTGGCTGCCTCCGACATTGTCCTTGGCCAACTCACATTTCCTTTCTTCTTAAGTACTGCTCGGACATTGGTTCGGTACGTGTTAAGAGGGGTAAGTGATATTGGTTTTCTGAAATCCTTTCTCTGCCCTCCCTAACATTCCAAACTCCTAGGATTTGTCTTTTGATTTTTTATCTTCTGCTCACAGGTATTTCTAACTTTGGTCGTAGCTTTCCACTGAGATAACAACTCCTGAGCTATCCTATGTTCATGCGTGACCGAATACATCTCTTCAACTAAAGAAGGGCTCTTCCTGGACAACTCGTACTCCAATCTGGAGTTAGGCAGCATGGCTTTTATGAAAGCCATAATGCAGATGTTATCTGTCAAATCTGAAGCATGCACTGCTTCCTTGTTGAACCTCTCCACAAATTCCTGAATGTTTTTGTTCGGTCTTTGCTTGATGTCAAATATTTGAATGGATCATTTTGTCGATTTCTTGGTCCCTATGAAGTGGGTAGTGAATTCGGTAGTGATCTCTCTGAAGGAAGAAATTGAGTCCAATGGCAATGCATTGTACCAGCTCGAGGCTAGTCCTCTGAGAGCTACTTCAAAACATTTGCACAAGGCAACTTTATCCGCCCCTTTCAGTTCCATTGATCTCTTGTACTTTTTGATGAATGCATCCGGGTCTCCAGTACTGTGGTAGATCTCTAATTGGGCGGGAGACAAAAAAAAGCTTACCATTAGGATTTCCTGGATTCGTCAGGTGAATGATCCTTCTTCGTTTGAGGGACCACATGACCTTAGTTCGGATGTCCTTCTTGGGTCCCTCTATACTTCCTTTTGTCTTCTCATCATCTATCTGATGACATCATCCCTAGGATCTTCCCTGATCAGGCATTTAGGTCTCAAGGAATGATCATGGATCCTTCGGATTTTAGGTGATCGATATCTTTGGCTCTGTCTCTCTTTAGAGTAGCGCTGATGGATGGGTTCCATACTGGGGGTCCGAGCTCTTTCCATTTTGGGCCTATGAATGTCTGAGTGCCTACTATTGGAGTGCAAAATTGTGGTTCTATTTCAGGAATGTCATGTCCTTCAGCGTCTGCTCTATCTTTCTTCAGCTAGGACCATCTTAATCATCCTAATTAGAGCGAGGTCAGGCAGATCGCTTGCATCCCTGAAATTACTTCTATCCAGACTTGAAGTTTCTCGGAGGCTAGTTCCTTCATTAGTTGGTCCAGTGGGTGTTCCATCAGGTGTGCTCTTGGTGTACTCTAGATTTAATGAAACTTCAGTGAGAGAGTTCTCGCCTTCAGGTAGGGTTTCATGGGAATGTGGGACCCCCTCCAACCTTTGACAGTTTGTGTTCTCCTGGAGGTCTCTGCCGTTCCCACAGACGGTGCTATTTGGTGGTGGCTATTAGGTGGGAAACATCATGTTCTTGAGCCTCTGTCTCCTGGTCTTGGCTATATTGGGCTCGATCTCCTTGATAAGGTAGTATAACCTGCACAAACAACAGAATCTGTGGACCGTACCAAAGTTTTTCCCGGTGGTGGGTCCTGCGATGCTTAAGTCAGTATGGTGAGTGAGCAAAGAGAATGTGCCACACCTAGGGCAAAGTGAATAGTTACCTCAAATGAAGGAATGATGTGGGTTTATATAGTCTTGTCTACTAGGGTGGCATATCTGTAATACTTTGTGGGAAAGAGGCAGTTTGTGTCAGTGGACACGTGGTGAAGATATCCAGGAGGCCGGCCATCAGGCAGCCATGTGCTGAGGGCACGACCTCACTCTGTATGCTTGTGTGTTCAGGTAGTGCGTCCTCATTCATTTTTAATGGGCCCCATTTCCTGGGATGCTAACTTAAGCGTCTTTTGGGGATTTTTTGGGTCTGGCTGGTCCAATATGGGCCTTGGTGGCTTAGTTCAGGCATATAGGCCATCAATACCATGTGAATCACAAACAACATTCATATCAGTATTTTCAAACTCACCTCCATAGTCACTTTTGATAGAAACAATGTTTTTACCTTTCTTATTCTAAACCCTTTTGCAGAATGATTTAAATTCCTTGTAGGTCTCACTCTTCTTGGCTAAGAAGAATATCCAAGTGTATCTGGTGTAGTCATCAACTATTACCAGATAGTATCTCTTTCCACCTATGCTTGTGAGATCAATGGGTCCAAAGAGATCCATATGGAGTAGCTCCAGGGCTCTTGATTTAGATATCATGTTCTTTGCCTTGAATGTTGCTCTTGTCTACTTTCCTTTTATGCAGGCTTCACATTCTGAGTCTTGGTCAAATCTTAGATTTGGAAATCCATGTACTAGACTCTTTTTGGATAGCTTAGAGATGGTATGCATGCTGGCATGTCCAAGCCTTTTGTGCCACAACCAACCTTCATCTTTTTTAGCTGAAATAAAGCATTTGATACTAAATGTATACAGTTCATTAAAATTAATAGTATAGGCATTGCCACATCTTTTACCAACAAATAATATTTTGTTTGAGCCTTTGTCAATTACATGACATAGTTCTGGTTCAAAGATTACTTTGTAACCAGTGTCACATATTTGACTAATGCTTATCAAATTATGCATTAAGCCTTTAACTAACAACACGTTGTTGATGGTGATAGAAGTCTTCTTACCAAATCTTTCCAACGCCAACAACTTTACCTTTGCTATTGTCCCCAAAGGAAACTATACCACCTTCTTTTGGCATAAGACTGAGAAACTTATGTTTATCTCCTGTCATATGTCTTGAGTGTCCACTATTCAGTTACCAAGTCTTTTTCCTTGCTACCTATCAACACATTGATAAACTCAACTTACCTTTGGAACTCACTTCTTCGTTCCAAACTTGTTAGTAGAAATTTTGATAATCCAAATCTGTTTCAAACCAGAGACGACCTTTCTATTTCTAAATAGACAATGTTGGTTTGAGTGACCCTTCTTGTAACACATATGACAAGTAATAAGAGTAGTATTTGAAAATTTATTTTTTAAAATAACTTGCTTCTTGTCTGGTTGATAACCAATCATAGCCTTGTCATAGACAACTCTTTGATTACCAAGCATTAGATTCATGTTCTTTTCTTCTTCAACAAATCTTGCTAAATCCTTTGAAAGCATTTTATTCTTCTCTTGTAGACTTGCCATTTCTTTCAGTAGATTGATCTTCTCAGACTTCAACCTTTTGATAAGAGATTCATACTCTAGACAAATATTCTTAAGTTCTTTTATAAGATCAACGTGTTGAGAACTACTGGAACAAGATGACTCTGAATATAAAGATACTTGTTTGTCCTATTTAGCCAAATTGCAGTAGATGTCTTCTCTTCCGTTGAACCATTCCTCTTCTTTGGTTGTGAGGGAGGCCATTCTCTTTGGAGATTTACCTTCTCATTCATTGAATGTAAAGTTCTAGTTTTGGACTGTGCCTTCAGAAGAAAATGAATCATTGTCTTCTGTTTCATTTGAACATACTGATTTTTTTCTATCATATTCATTCAATAGAGCATTCTACATCTCATGTGCATTGTCACAGTTATAAATAATGTTAGTAACTTCAGGAGTAAGAGCACATAATAATAAGCTTACTGCCTGATAGCCAATATCTTAACTACCCAGATAACGTTGTTGATGCTCCTCTTTCTCCTCTTCTTCTCCTCTTCTAGAGAGTTGGTGTCCTGCAAGACCTGAGGTTATGGGACCCCAGGGAGATACTCCGATGCTAAAGTCAGTTCAAGGACTCCAGATCTAAGTGTGTATAGCTAGAGAGAATATCATACATTTGTTCTCAGGTGAACTTCCTTATATACGGTTCTGCCCGTACAGTTTCCTTGCCCATGTTCCCACGTCATAGGGATGTTCCACGTCGTGGGGGAGTGGAAGGTGTGTCTAGAGTGGGGAACGTGAGGGACGTGCACAAGGGGAACATGGGAGTCTTAGAGGCATGGGCGTGAGGGGTGACCGCTTCCGCGCGATGACTACTGCAGAGCATGCCCGTGGGGGCCATCTCCGCGAGCTCCTAATGGGGTTACTGGCACTTCCGTGTACAGGACCTTCCATGCGATGTCTGCTTGCAACGCTTGCAGTGTGCTCTTGGATAGTGTACCAATAGCGGTTCCAAGAAAGCAAATTCTAGCTATGATATTTAGTAAAATACTCTCATGAAAGAACAGTTCACACAATTCATGCATAAGTAGGCTCAAAATCTCACAGGTAAAATCTCCATTCAAAGCTTTGAACACAATTTACTACCACTTATATGATCATGAATATGTAAATTAACAGAGGTTCCAAAATAAAACTCAACTTTCTGGAGTATTGGGGTTCCTAAGGTGCAACCTATCTACTACATGCAACTTCTAAAAACACTTTTTTTTTTTGAATTTTTGAATTTTTTGTGTTCATTTTTATGTTTTGTTCAAAATTAACCAAATCGTGCAACTATTCCTAGATGTGCAAAATGTATTACTACTATCAAAGCGCAAGTAAAAATTATCTTAAGGTAATCATTCTCACTATCACAACCATACATCAATAGAATATGCAAAGTATAAACACCCCCCAAACTTAAAATCCACAATGTCCTGAATCGGGAGAAGTAAAAAGCAGGTGAGAAAAAGTGAGTCATACCTGGGGATGAAGTTAGGCCCCCTCAAGAATCCATGTCATCGTCACCAGTGGCGGGACCAGTGGCGGGGTGAAAGAAAGAAGATGACGCTCCAGCCATCCTTACGTCGATGCAGGTCAGCAGGTCATGTATCTGCTAGTGATCGGCCGCATCTGCATCAAGCCGATCATGAAGACGCTGACGGTCCTCTCGATCCTCATCCAAGGGGGTGTGAAGTGCCTCCTGGGCCACTACATCCTCATCCAAGTGGCATGAGATCTTTCGCATCCAGTTGGCCATCAATCCAAACAACCTGGTGACTGGTCGAGTCCTCTCCCTACCAGTCGGCTGACGCAGGTACTCATCAGCTTGCTCGACTGTCATGCGAGCTACATCCTTCGGTGTAGGTTTGTCGTCAGGTGCGGGTTACTCCAGCTCAACCGGGCGCGCTGGTGCTGTGATGTGGCTTACTGCGGCGAGGCACTAAATAGTGATACAGAGGTCACTAACGGAGACATACTTCGCATCATCCAGTGGGACACCGGCTACTCTCATAAACTAAGTAAGGATTTGTGGGAAGATCCGATTCCTATTGGGAACATCAGTGATAGTGCAGATCGATGTGAAGATCAGCTGAGGCACATCGATGTATGTCCCATCCACTATCTGTCGGAGTACTCTCACCCGGTCTGGTTGTATTTTAGATTCCTGGGTAGATGGTAGGATGTTTCGATGGATAAATCAGTTCCAAGCTTGCAGGTCCGGAGGTAAATGTTTGGCTATGATAACATGGGTCCCATTCTTCACTTCCCATGCTACCTCCGTAGGTATGGTTATCCCGAGGTGTCGAAGGATGTCATCTCTGCAACCTCTGGGAGAGGCTGGGGTGACCTCTGGCTCGGGAGTGATTTGCAAGAATTCCTGAATCCGCTGTAGGGTGAAAGAGAACTCGACACCTCTTAACTTTACTGCGGTGATATGGGAGAAGTCCTGGAGTCCCTGCCACTTCAAGTGCTGCAACCGCCATTTTAGATTGGCATAGAACTCACAGAGGAGCTCTGGGGTATACAGTTTGGTATGGTTGCCAACACGCTTTACCCCCTGGTTAGGACAACTAGCCTTAACACGGCGGTTGCGGGATCATTGAAGTTGAAACCCCGTTGCCCAGTGATGCTGTAGCTGGACTGTTCCATGATTTTCTTAACATCCGAATGCTCGAACCTTTGTTTGTCGGGCATATTCATCTTTGCATAGACGAGCGGGATAGAGGAGGGTCCAGTCGGTTTGGAACGTTGTGCCTTTAGTTTGACTCTACCGCTGTCGGATGTCATAGCTGGTTGCTTGCCTTCCCGCCTCGGGGAATCAGTAGCTCCTACAGTTGCTGTCTCCTTTCTTTTGTTGGTGCATGCCATCCTACAAGTGTAAATTGTAACATGTGAATAACGAGGCACAATTAACAACTATATGTGTATTTTGAAGAACGACATAGGATAACAACATCCATGACAAGTTCCGAAGTGGGAAGTTTGACAAAAAACTTTATGTCATACTGACATTAAGGTTTTTGCTATGGTGTTTTGGAATCAATGATGCGCAATTCAAGCAATCAACCAAATCAAATTAATTTATAAACACCTCATTAGCCTTAACTTTGTCTTATCAGAAAATGTGAAAGGATGTTTGGAAGTGAATGAAAACGTCACTTATGGATTTCAATCATGGGTTCTCGCAGTGCATTGTGCGTCCTAAAGATCATACATGTGCTACTAATCTCGTGTCCTAGAGATAGGTTATCTCTAACTCTACCAATTAATAACGGTGGTTATCTCTAACTCTTCCGCCGCTAATCTGCTAGGATCAGAGCCTAAGGCATTCAATATCCTAAACACACATACAATCTAAACTACCACAAATTATTGAGAGACATGGAATTCTAATTACCGCAGCTAAATCAATACA
>JBBYHH010400401.1:0-11734 GCA_038382905.1 Daphne laureola
ACTACCACACCTTAATAAACTAATTAATTAATTGAGTCTTTGATAAGATTAAAATCTTATCCTCTTCCATCTCCACCATAATCCTTATATTAGATTACATTAAGATTTCTAACCTTAGATTAGTGACATGTGTCATCCACTCACCTTTCTTAAGCTTAATTAATTCTCATCTCTTGTGATATCCTACTAACCAACATTTAAGCCAATAATAGGCCCAATTAGGAACCCAAACCGCCGGCCCCTATTGTGAAATTATCAAAATACCCATCTCGACCAATTTTTGGTAAAAAGTCTCGGGATTAACAAAGCGTTATAAATTGCTAAAATCCCGCGGAATAGACTCCAAATAAATTTTTGAAATATAGAATTCATTCATAATTATTTCCAATACATATCATAATTTATCCCGGTAATATTATAAATCCAATTTCCGGCCAAAATATATCAAAAATACACCAAGCGTCCGAGGTGGGTATAACAACCCAGCAATCCCAAAACTTAGTGGATACCAAACAGGTCCTTAATGAATAACTCACTACATCGAGACACCAAAACAAACAACATGGACCCATCAGCCCCACCACACAACCAACATATAGCAATTAGTTTGATTTCCCCAGCAGATCAGTTGAGCGCAAGAGGGGGGTAATCAACTAATCCGTCCAAGAGATGCTCAGTTTATGGTACCTGCTAGTTCTCTACAAGAAGAACAATATCTGAATATTTGCAAAAATTTCAGAATTCTTCCATGGAACTCCCTGCATAGTGTACCCATTCTGAGCTTTTCAAAGCGACCATATTGTGATGTATGTTTTGGCCTGCCACACCTGTAGAACGACAGAAGAAACCTCGGAGATAAAATCATCCCTCAACACATCACCAATAGTCAAAAAGATCCTCACGTCCGTGTTACACCATAGTGCAACTGCTTTCCATATTTATAATGATGGATCGCATTGCATAATGACATGGCTTCGTTTCTCCACTACAGCTTCACATAACGGGCAAAGGATGGAGTCAATCGACACTCCTCATTTCTATAGATGCTCGCGGATTGAGATGAGCCTTTGGGTTGCTCTCTAAATGAACACGTGCACGTTCTTTGGCACGATACTACACCATCGCGTCAGAACAACGTGAGGTACCGCCAGTTTAGCTCCATTAATCATCTGGGAAAGACATCGAACAGAGAAGGTACCATCTGTAGCAGCGTCCTACCTCCACGAATTGGGGGTGTCCCGTTCAGGAATAATATCCTAAAATAAAGATACCATGAGTTGAAAATCCTCGTTGGCCCTCCCCCGCAACGGCCTTCTCCAACCCTCTTCCTCCCAACTAATCTTCTCAGCTACACAACAACCCTGGTCTGACTCTAGCGCAAAAAGTCTCCCTAACCTCTCCTTCAACGACCTAGCCCCCACCCAGACATCACACCAAAATATTATTCTATTTCCCATCCCAACCACTCTTCTGAAAAGGTTTGAAAAGGTCTCCCCCAACCCCTCCACCTCTTCATCGGCTTTCCTAATATCTCTCCAGACACCTCATTCACTCACCATTTCCCCTTGCTCCAGCAACCCATGAACCCCTCCATGAATGCTTGACACCACCTTCGCCCACAACCTATCTTCTTTTCTAAGCCATCTCCACTTCCACTTACCTAACAACGCCAAGTTTTTACCCCGCATACTACCCACTCTCAACGCTCCTACTTCTCTAGTTCCAAACATCCTTTGAATCCTAGCCCAGATAATCTCTCTTACCTCCCCCGAAGCCCCTGAGAAGAATTTATTTCTCACCAATCTAACCAAAGCACGGAACACCGAAAAATGATACAGGGGAAAGCTTCCAAGGACCGCGTTCAGCAAAGTTAGTCGACCATCGATCGATAAGGATTTCGCCTTCCATGTTGAGAGTCTTTTTTCTACTTTTCCACCACTAAGTCTCAATTCTTGACACGGCTCATATTTAGTCCAACTAGCAAGCCTAGATAATAAAAAGCTAAAACTGGTGTCGTACATCCTAAGGACCGGGCAACTCTCTCCACTTCCTCCGGACAAACTCTCACACTGAACACTCTGCTCTTCTCCATGTTGATATGTAGACCTGAAACCAGTTCGAAGCACTGAAGGATGCTCATCAAGGACCTCGCGTTATCGGGCGACCTTTCGCCAAGAAAGACGACATCATTGATGAATTGCGAGTGGGATAGTTCCACCTCGTCTAATCCAACCTTTAGAGGCCGAAACATCCTCTGACTCACAATCTCCTCCATCATGTAATTGAGAGCCTCTACAACCAGAATAAAGAGAAAAGAGGATAGAGTGTCACCTTGACGCAGACCCCTCTACGCATATCGCATTCTGTCGTTGGACTCCTATTGACCAAAATTGACACTCTTGCTGAATCAAGACAACCAAATATCGACCCCCTCAACTTTGAGCCAATGTTCATATGTTCAAGAACGAACCCTATAAACTTCCAACTGATGTTGTCGTAAGCCTTTGAAAAATCCACCTTCGGGAGTAATAGCTTATGATTTTGTTGCTTAGCCTACGACACTGTTTCGTTTACGACCAAGATCCCATCGATGATTTTTCTGCCTTCAATAAACGCAGATCACGTCTCACCACCAACCCTTTTAAGACCCCTTTCAATCTTCCCACTAGTAGTTTTGCCACAATCTTATAAACACATCTGATCAAACTAATCAGCCGAAAATCAGAGATGGATAAAGGATCCTTCACCTTAGGAATTAGTGATATGAACGAAGAATTACATCCCGCCCTGAACTTTCCTGATTCTTCAAATTTTCGAACTGCAGCTATCATTTCCTTGTTGGTGATCTCCCAATATTTTTTGATGAAGTTAAAATTGAACTCATTGGGACCTGGTGCTTTGCCGCCTCTACACAATCAAACGACATTCTTAATTTCCTCATTCGAAAATGGTGCTTCCAAGAGGGCACTCTGTTCTATTGTCAACTTTCGAAATCTGTCACTTACGAACTCTGGTATGTTTGCCACCGGTTCTTTGAACTGCTCCCTAAAATACTCCAAGACTGCCATTTTTATTGTGTTTGGGTCATCTACTGAGTTACCATTGATTAGAAACCCTTTCATGGAATTCTTGGATCTCCTCCCCTTAACCGTCGCATGAAAGAGCTTGCTATTTTTGTTTCCTTCAACCACCCACCTTAGTCTTGCTTTCTGTTTCAGCTCCTTAGTTTGTTGTCGTTGCTCCTTTAGGAACGTGAACTTAGCTAGCTATTTTAAGTGGATTAATTTTTGATTGAAGGATAGTTGATTAAATTCATGTATAAAAATTTATTAAAAGAGTAAAGTATTTTAATAATTTTTGGACAGATCAATAAAAAAAATGTTTCAAAAAATTGGAGAGATGCAGTATTAGTTCTTTACTTTAGAAAGGTGCGTGGTTTTGCCTAAAAAAATAGTGGTCTTCAACATTTTATTGGTACTTTGTTTTCCACCTATGTCTTTTATAGTGTAGAAATAGTTTTAGCTAAAATATCACTTGTTCCTGACCTTATTTTTTGACAAACAGTTAGTACAATATCAGTACTTTATTTTAACGTGATAATTTCTTAAAAGTTACTCTCTCTGTCTCAAAAGTAATGAAACATTTGATTTTTTATATTTATTTAATTTTAATTTATTTATATTATTCTGAAATAGAAAAAATATAAATAAAATATGTTTATAAAAATCTTAAATTTTATATTTCAAAATGATTGAAAAATAAAATCATAAATTAAATGCTAAAAAATAAACGTTTCATTACTTTTGGGATGAAGGGAGTATACTGCGATCATTCTTATTTCTCAAGAAATCCCATATTTAACTCTATTTTTTTGTAAATACTAAAAAACATTGATAGTATTTTTAATTTAGAAATATCTATTTTTATAATTTATATTTGATCTAAATTATTGCTAATAAAAAAAGACTTAGAAAGTTTGAGAGAGATGTATCTTAGAAACATGAAACTATGATATACATGCATATAATTTATTCAATTTTATATTAAAAAGTTGATGAAAAAAATATATATAAATAATAGTAATTTTCTAAAAAAACAAACAACAATTTTTAAAGACGGGGCATTAATTAATTTATCACTTATTCCTTTGATGTATAGTAGTTTCATAGGATCAATTAATTCTCGATGATTCTTACGTACATCTATTACTTCCAGTTATGCATTGTTTTTTTTTTTTAAAGGGCAATGGAAATATAAATTAAAATAAGGGCATCATTTTCAAAAAAGAAATGGGTACCGAGAAGTTCATACAGAATTATCACACATTAACCAGAATTTTCAATTGCAACTAGGGGATTAATCAACCACTCTCCCCAGTAAATTCTACTTCGAATCAAGCGATTGGATATCCAAAGAAAAAAGTAATATTGAATAGAATTGAAAACCTGAGAGCGGCTGTTTGGATGATTACCGTGACCAACATCATTTCCTTCTTTCCAGATACACCAAAATGGGATGAACCGAATAACAATCGATCCCAGATTTTGCTTAGTTGAACATCCTGGGAGCTTGGTTTCACCAAGTAGCTCAGGGATATCAATTCCAAGAAAGGAATCTGTTTGAGTCCAAGAGTGAACCAACCTCCAAGTTTCCTGCGCAAACGGACACAAAATAATGATGTGATCCAAGTATTCCAGCGGGGCTGCACATCTGAGGCATCCGGGGTTGAGAATTTGCACCCCTCTCTTCAATAACTGATCGTTGGAAGGTAACCTGTCTAGGAAAGCTCGTCAACAACAAATCTGCACCTTTTTTGGGATCCAAGGCGGCCATGTTGATTATTGATTCTGATTCTTTGCTGGTTTGACGCTGCAATTAGCTTTGAAATATTTGAGATCGTGAAATCATCATCCGAGTTCATAGACCAACTCCGACAATCTTCTGTACTTGTTTTTAGATTGAGAGAATTTAAAAACAACATTAGATCCCTAAACTCCTCCAACTCCCTTCCTCTTGGCTCTCGTCTCCAATTCCACGACCACCTCCAAACTCCATCTTCCCACACAACCCTCTCAGCAATTTTACACTCACTATCTAGATCAAGCTTTTCCAAACGAGGAAAAAGCCACTCTAGTTTAAGTTTCCTATCCAAGTATCTTTCAAAAAACGTGTATTTCCCCCGTTTCCCACAGATTTGCAAAAAGAATTGAGAAAATCTACTCCGTGATCCTCCAGCTCCTTCCATATTTTGATGATTTTCCCCCAAACTCCCCCTACTCCCTTCATTCCTGAATCGTCACACCTAACTAGGCCTCCCTCCTCGCCATGAATAGCCTTTACTACCCTCACCCACAAAGCCTTCTTCTCTACCCTGAATCTCCACCACCATTTGCTCAACAACGCGTAATTCCTAAACTTCAGCCTACACACCCCCAAGCCTCCCACCTCATTGCTCCTTGTGATATTGTCCCAAGCAACCCAGTATATTCCGTGGAAATCTTGATCGCCCCCCTAGAAGAATTTTGCTCTCAAACTCTCTAGGATTTTAAGAACACTCACAGGGGCACGAAACATCGAGAAGAAGTACAGAGGCAGTGCTGATATTACAGAATTCAGAAGGGTTAGCTGACCTCCAACAGAGATATTTTTGGTATTGCATGAAGAGAATTTATTTCTGACGTTTTCTTCCACCTTTTCCCAAGATTTGGTATGAGCCATAACTGAACCAACTGGTAATCCAATGTAGGTGATCGGGAACTGACCTGGGGAGCAACCCGTAATAGTTTCCATTGTTTGTAATTCATCTGAGCTAACACCCACTCCATATAACTTGCTCTTTTCCAGATTGATTTCCAGACCTGAAACTTTGCTGAAACAAGATAAGATTCTAAGGAGATTACCAGTATTCCCGTGATGCCAAGGAACAAAAAAGATCACATCATCCGCATACTGAAGATGGGACACGCCAATCGGAGGTCTGCCTACTTCCAACGGTTTGAAGATTCCTTTTTCTTTAGCCTCTTCCATTAAGATGTTTAGGCCCTCTGCTGCAATTAGGAAGAGAAAAGGGGAGAGTGGATCTCCCTGGCGGAGACCCCTTTCCATGGGAAATTCTCTAGTTGGAGATCCGTTCACAAGAACCGACACTGAGGCGGATTGAAGGCAAACTCTGATCCATTTATGCCATTTCTCTCATAACTTTATCTGGTGCATAATTGAGAACAAGTAATTCCAGCTGACTGTATCGAAGGCCTTTTTAAAATCTACCTTGAAAATCATGGCTTTTTTCTTTGATGATTTCACGCATCTAAAGATCTCATTAGTAATTAAGACACCATCCAAAATTTGTCTTCCTTGAAGAAAACCCAATTGAGCTTCGCTTATCAAATGCGGCAAGACAATCTTGAGGCGTTCCGCAAGCAATTTAGAGATTACCTTGTATTGACTGCCTATTAGACTTATAGGCCGAAAGTCCTTGAGGTCAGTAGGAGATTTGGATTTAGGGATCAAGGTCATGAAGGATGCATTGCAGCCTTTTCCGATGTGAGATGTAGCTTCAAAAGATTTTACTGCTTTGATATAATCAGATCCCATTATGTCCCAGTTTTCTTTGATTATCGAGAAAGTTAGACCATCCAGACCCGGAGATTTATCGCCACCGCATGCCCAGACCACGTCTTTAATCTCCTTATCAGTGAATGGCGCAAACAAAAATGTTTGATCCGAGGAAGAAAGAGATTTGAATTTGGAGCTGATAAACTTTGGCCTCTTGTGACTGGGTTTCTTGAACAATTTCTGGAAGAATGCAACAACTTCTTCTTTGATTTTATCTGGATCTTCTGACCACTCTCCATTAATATTCAAGCCTCTGATAGCATTAGACCTCGATATTTTCTTTACTGCCGCGTGGAATAGCCTTGTGTTTTCATCTCCCTCTGCTGCCCATTTAATCTTTGATCGTTGCTTTATCATGCTGGCGTTTGCCTTTTCAAGTTGGAATAATCTGTCGCAACATTGCACTCTTTTACTGATTTCTTCTTCAGAAAGATTTCTGGATTCCACTTCTGAGTCCCAATACTCCTTGTCTTTCCTGTGCTTAAATAACTTTCCTCCAAATTTCCAAAATTCTTGTTCTTCCACGCCTTTAAGACTGATTTTACGACTTGAATGTTCTTTTTAGGATAAAATCTGGACAGCCCTGGACTAGAGAGTTAACCTAAGCATTTGAGATTGTTTCTTTGAAGCCTGGATGTTGTAGCCAAAAGTTGAAGCAGCGAAAAGGTTTCGGGCCAAAATTCACAGCCTTATCAAGAACCATAATGGGAGTGTGATCAGAGACAAATCTGCTGCAAGTTTTTGCGAAGAGATTCGGCCAGATGTTGAGGAAGGGGGTGTTGCATAAAATTTTATCCAACTTGCTTAGTTTCGTGCCTGATTTATTAATCCAGGTAAATTTTATGTCCACAAAATGAATTTCGTGGAGATATGCTGCTGAAATAAACCTATTAAAATCCTGAGCTTCTCTTGGATTGAATACATACCCCTTTCTTTCTTCATGGCTCGAAACTGCATTGAAGTCATCTAGACAACAAATAGGACCTTCAAAATTGTTGAATAGACTGAGTAGATCATCCCACAGTTGATTCTTATCTTATTCCGAGTGAGGCCCATACACATTGATAATCATAATATCCTTGCCTTTTTTTCAAAACAGTACCCTGGATAGCTAAGAAACCATTTCTCAGAATTGAATTATGTAGCACAAAACTGGTGGTGGACCAGAGAAAACATAAACCACCAGATCTTTCAACTGAGTTTTTGGCAATGAAGCTGAATTCATCCGAGTCCCAAAGACTTCTTGCTAGAAATGGACTTAGACTCTCCAATTTAGTCTTCTGAATAGCTAAAAATTCAAGCTTCTCTTTGCCAACCAAATTTCTGATCCATTTCCTTTTCCAAGATAGACCCAAACCACGAGCATTGATTGATAAAATCTTCATCTAAAAACTGTAAAAAAACATTCACTGCTAAGGAAGGATAAGAATTTAACTTACAACTTTTTAGGCTTCCCATCTTGGGTTGAACTGCCTTCTGTTGGATCGAATCTTATGCCCATGCGTTCCCCTAACTGAGTGGTGCGGGAGTCCTCCAGGGATGAAGATTCTGCAACGCTCGGCCGTTGTTGAATCCATCATCTGAATTGTTTGTTGAGGCGAGTCAAAGTTTGATTCCTCTTATTGAAATCCACTGTTGGCGTCTCTTGATCCTTGGAGATTGAATCATTGTTCTTCGTTTCAGAGATGAGTTGGAAAGCTGTAGGTCGTCTATTGAGATTATGCCCCATTCTTGTATTGATCTTCCCCAAATGAAAAGCCCTGTAGTTTCGGTTGCGAGAGCGGTGCGATTTATACAATTCGGTATGAAAGAGGGTAGCTTCAGTTTCTTGCATGAGCTGTTGGAGTTGTTTTGAAGAAGCTGGAAGTAGTTTTGGGTCAATAGAGATTGAGCAAGGCACAAATGAAGGATCCGATGAAGATGATCTATGGCCCAGACTTGAGGCCTGCTGGATTCCTTTGTTGTTTGTTGCAGCCAACGGGCCTTTGAAGAAGATTAAAACCGGCCCATTACTTGAATTTGTATCAGGTTGAAGAGGTGAAGGTTGGGTACGGAATCCATCTTTATGATGTCTGCTACATTTCGCTTCATACAGAGAAGGCGGCGAGTTGACCATTCGTGCTTTGCGTGTTTTCGAGTTTGATCCACTTCCCAAAGGCTAGCTTTTTTGGATCAGAGGAGGCTCGTCGTACGAACATCTCGAAAGTGGTGCATCCTCTGAGTCGTTCGAGACCGAAACCTGGTTAACCGACTCGGCTTCGCCCTCCGATTCCGACTGTGAACTCTCGTTTGAAGTTGAATCTTCATTGTCTGAAGGTGTGAATTTTATTGTGTTATCAAGATCTTATGTAACTCTTATTTTCACCATCTTAGCTCCAACTTGAATCTGAAATGAGGAATTGATCATGTCTATTTCTGTGGTGAGGATGCAAATTTGTCCACAATTTAAGTGCAGGTTGTGTATATAGATTCCTTTCTCTGCCAGCGGAGTGCCCCAAGCCTTTGCAATGCTTCTAAAGGTTGCTTCCGTCCATATTTCGATCGGGACTCCTACAATGTGAAGCCACACAATTCTTCCCGGGTTGCCTAAGTCTTCAGTCCACGTCCCCGCCTTGGTGAACCATGTGGAGAACCAAATTTCTTTGGATTTCAGAATTTTATTTGCAGTGGTTTCAGTGTTACATTTGAATAGCACTCTGAGGCCGCCGAGGTATTTTATAACGAGGTGCCCTAGTCCTTCGTCATCAGCGATGTTGATTATGTTGAGGAGTGCGTTTATGTTCTTCAAGTCCCTAAAGATGCAAGTTTTGAGCCAGTTGATCTCTCTAGAGGAAGGTTTAAAGATTAGGTTTGCTTCAAATAGTGGTAGTTGTACTTTCCTCTTGTCTTCTAGTTGGACCTCACTGTTCTTTGACTTCTTTTGTATCCATATCTTTGTAGCATCCACATAAGTTTTGCTCTCAGTTCGAGGATTTCCAGCTTCTTTCATGCTAGGTAACTTGGTTTTGGTGAGGGTCTGAGGTTTGTCCTCTTGAAATTTAGCTAGATTTACCTTTAGTCTGTAGGACTCCATCCATAAATCATCCAATTCTTTTTCTTTCTGCTCTACATCAAGAACACCCTTGAACCGAACAAAACTGAATCATTTACCTGCCCTTGTTGTTTTCTTTGGAATGTAAACATCCACTAACCATCCCTTCCTTTCAAAAAGCTTCCATAGATCTTTCTCAGTACACCAGGATGGTAGGTTGTTAACAAAGAAGGAAGTGGTTGAAAATCTTAGAACCCTATTCAAATTCTGAAAATCATTGCATGCCCTGTACTTCTTCCTATGTTGTTGGCCCTTGAACACTCTTGTTTGTGGCTGCTCACTCGTTAAAATGTTCCTTACCACTCTCACTCCCCTCTCGGATTTCTCTCTCGCTCTGCCCCTCAGAAAATACTCTCTCGCTCTACACCTCATCTCTCATGCGTTGGAAGTGCTTATCAGGTTGAATGAGATGTATATGAGTAGAGAAATTTGAGAAAAATATTATTTTATCGAGAATTGATGGTGAATTGATGGATTTAAGATTATTTTATGTATTAGAAATTGAAAAGTAGGATTTTTTTTTCTCAAAATTGTACACTGAACTGAGTGTGATTAGTACTCCCTCGTCTCTTAAACCTATTGCACATTTCTTTTTGGGCCTTTGAAAAGTTATACACTTTATTCAAATTTATTTTTTTATGCTTTAGATATCAAACTATTTCAATTTTATCTTTATTTTTTCTCACTAATAATTACATCAAACTATATAAAATGATACATTTATCTTAATCTTCGCAATGGGTAAATCACACAAAGCAAAATGCAAAATATTATTTGAGGAAATGATGACTAAATTATGTGAAGTGATGTTGAAGTTGTCATCGTGGTTGATTTGAATATCTGCTCCGGTTGCAACGCTCTTAATTGAACAGTGAAGGCTTGAGAACCTGCAGCCTCACTCTTGTACAGCAACTGCAAGTCATCCATTCATTTTAGCAGTCATGAAGTTATTGCTATTTTGTAGAGTGGATTCGAGTAGTGAAAAATGCTAATAAATCATTAACTAATCCATCGGTATTTATTTAAGTTCACTCAGGTTGATAAATAATACAACTGTCAATTTTATTTAGTCATGATATAATTTTATTTTATTTAAAAAAAAGACGCACAGATTTTAGCTTATTTTCATTGATTTTTCCTACTCAAAAGAATACATGACTATGGACATAAGAAAGATGGTTCTTATAAGAAAGAAAAGTACGTAGTGGAATCATGATTTTGTGCACATGGCTGTACAAATTGTAAAGGGGGCAGAGAACTCGAATTGAAGAGTAACTGAAAGCCGGTTCCATCTTTTCATGGGAACAACTTTTTCTGTAAAGAAACATGAAATCAACTTGCCAGCTCCCTCGTCAAAACTCGCTAATACCGCTAATGATCTTGTGAAAATAGTACTATAAACTGTCGCTCTTTTAACACTCTCAACGTGTGTGTCTATTTATTAGATATGTGGTATTCCACATATCATAAAAATGAAAAGTTTACTTTTTTAATAAATGTTTAAGAAAGATATTTTAATTTTTTAGTTTGTTAGATTAGTTAGTTGAGTTAGTTAATTAGTAGTATATTTAGCTATGTGTTTTTTCACATATGTGATAAATAAGCGGACTCCTTTTCTAGACATTCTCACATTTAACAATTGTCGTGTGATTATTTTTGTGTCCCTATTTAATAGGGAGTTTCAAACATATAAAAAATAAGGTGATTTTTCTCATTTTTCACCTCATTTTTTCATCAGTGAATCATCTCAAATTTCACCTCAAATTTTCGGACCTAACGTGAATCATTAAGTGGTGATTTTTGTATTTCACGGTGAAGTTCACCGAAACTCACATGTCACTCTTCTTCTCTCCAAAACTGAAAAGCAACCCGGATCGGCAATCCCCTGCCTCTCAGCTCGGCCTCAATCGGACGGCCGTTGATTTTCGCCGTGGCTTCTCTCACTTCTCGATCGGGGATTCACCATCGCCTCACTCGAAGCTTCCCCTGTTCGTCCGGTCGCAGTTGGGTGAATTAGAGGTCGAGCTG
>JBBYHH010400512.1:0-11733 GCA_038382905.1 Daphne laureola
TTATTACCTAGACTAGGGAAACATGATCCACTTAATAAGGGAATAGTGTAATATTTTAATCTAGGTCAAAAGGCTACTAGTATTATAATACTACCCTAAAACAATAGCCCAAACCCACTAAAACGGCTGCAACTTTAATTTTAGGATTATTGGCGTTTTCGTCCAATTTTTTAAATTGACCGTTTTACCTTCTGAAATCGAAAATTGTCAAAATGTCTCGGGATTCACGAAACATCTTAAAAGTGTGAAATCCAGTTGAATGGATCTCAAATTAATTCTCGGGACACTGAATTACCATTAAACATGTCCATTACATGTAATTTACAATGTCTCGAAAATTTACAATCGGACCTCCGGGCAAATAATTATCCAAATTAATTATACATTTGTGGTCATTGTAACAAGAATGGACCTCAAATAAATTCCCGGGACATGAGAATCATCAGAAAACGTGTCCTTCACGCTTGAAAAAATAAAGTCTCGGCGATGGCCGATTTTGACCGTCGGGAAATTTTTCCCGGAAAATTACTATTCACCTAAGATGAGTGTAACATATCTGGTATTGACCAGACTTTGTCAGTTGATGATATTTTAAGTATTGTGTTAATTTTATTAAATTATTGCGTGTTTACTTTATGTTGTACTTATATAATCAAAATTAATATATGCTTTCAGTTTGGTATCAGACTTAAGTTTGGCATAAAACGTACACTTAAGAACGAAAAGGACCAATATGTACTTTGATGAAAAGTTTAGTGGTTATTTTCGAAATTAAAACTTCGTGAAAAGATTCCCATAAATTTTAAGACTTAATTGAGAAACTCAGTCAAGTTTTAGGACTTACCTAAATAAATCCGAAATTATAGGACTCTTTTGATAAAATTTGAAATCTTTTAAGACCATAAATATACTTATTCTGGAATGGTGGCAACCACCACACTCACATGTTTATGTCAAACTCCAAAAAACCCTTAATTCCTTTTTTCTGTACATAAGTTGAGAGATCAAAGGGGAAGTGGGGGTTTGATTCTTAAACATTCGTATAGAAAACAAAATTCCTTTACCATAAAGCCAAAGCTTTGATGCTCAAACAGGGACGAAGCCCTTTAGACCCAACACCATCCACTCACAGAAATGGCACAGAAACAACACAGGTACTTGTAAAAATTGACTAGAAAGCTAAAGCAGCCGAATTTGCAACTGAAGAGAATCAATGAGCCTATGTACAAATTTTATAAACCACAAAAATTAACCATATCTCTAAGCTATCATCCAACTTGAACCGAAACAAAACAGGAAAGAACACAGACAAACTTGTGTGGTATGTCAGTGTCTAGCCATACTACCCTGTACATAGATATGTTACTTATAACACATGTCTTTGACCTCAGTACCAGCTTTCAGATTCTGCCTGCGAAGATGAAGCTTCATCTGGATCATTTTGAGCCGATTCAAGGAGCAGACCGTGTTATTTCCCCTTTATCATCACCGCTTAAGAAAAAATTGTCATAAACCTGGTTATCAAGCAGTAAAGGCATCACAGCAATTGGAGCTCTTTACTATGAATCTTATCCTTCTTTGATGGGTTAGGACTTAGAGTTCCCTGGCATTTCACTCTTGACACCATTTGAGTGACCTATGAAGCACTTCCTTAGTGAACTTCAGACATGACAAACGGACAGCTGCACTCTACATCTCCTTTGAGCCTAACAATCAGAAATATTGATCTTCGACAGAGCAAGCACTTCTTCTCTCATCTCTGGAGAAAGATTATTCAAAAAATCTAAGATGGCTAATTTGTGCCGCCTCTTTAGTTCATCCAGTTCTGACTGCTGCTTTGCCAACAATGATTCCAGTTTCTCAGCCGTTTCCTTCACTTCTGATTCAGCAGAACTCAGAAGCACAGTCTCGGTGTTCTGTGAAGATGGCGATGTTTGTGAATCAGGAGGAGAATCCTTCGATTGTTCAACTGAAGGATCATCTTCTACACCATCTGGTACCCGATCGAGTTCTGCCCAATAATCTTCATTCTTTTCAGAGTCAGCAGGAGACTTCAAGTTTGAATGGCCAGGCCTGAGTGGAGAACTTTTGCTGATTGCTTTTGGAGAGTCGGACCAATATTTTCTACCTGACGGCAATCTCTCAAGTGCAAGATGGGTTGGAGATAAGGACTGCTCATTAAATGTTGGAGGTAATTCACTGCTGATCTCAGAGTTACACTGGTCTTGGAGGTTGTTACTGGAAGTTTCTCTGGTAGGACTCCAACCCGGCATATTTGACCTGATTTCAGCTTCGATCATCTCAGCAATTGTCGAAACATCTTGATCTGTCAGATCCAGTTCCTCCACCATTTCACTAGCTACAGCAGTGGCAGTATCTGTCTCTATATCGAATGGAAAATGTATATTGCGATAAGAACCTACACATTAACAAGCTAGTAAGTTTAATACCCAGGAGTTTCACGAGCTCTGCAGTAACAATGTAGACCGAATTAAACATGTTTATCCATGTGGATGTGTGCAGACATAATCAAAATTCTCTGGAGGAGGACACAGTTCATTCAGAGAACGAGAAAGAGGAAGAACCTGTTGAATCTGCTATCCGTAGTTTCAGAAATATTGTATTCTGGTCTTTCCTCTGACCTTCAACTGTGAAGTCCACATTTGCATGAGGTGATAAATCCTGCGTGCTTTGATCAACAACAGTCTGCTCATTTTTCTCTGTATCCCCAATGTGAAAGGAGTCAAGGAAATACACATAACAGCATTCAAGCTCCGCAGAAGCAAAGTTACCTGATACTAGGATCTTGACTTGAAAGGCATGCTCTAAACTTTGATTTTCTTCTTCTGAGAGGAGAAAGGGATCCATTAAAAGTTCCTTAGCAGACTTTCTGTCCGAGACTCTAGCAATGCATTTTTCAATGAAAGCTCTTACAGAAGGATCGCTGACCTTTCTCAGTGACGCTGGTTTTATTCCCTACTCAAGGCGACAAAAGAGAAAATAAGCATTAAATGAAGTGTACAGACATTAAACTTCGTGCACCATACTGTTTCGTTAGCAAGTCCTACCAAAGAAAACCATGAAAACAAGTAACATTAGAAACTGAAGTCTTGTGATAAAACTGCATATGGCCAAAGAAAGAAATTAGAAATTCTCCTATTTAGATCCATATCTAGTAGGAAGTTCATAGGATTCTCCAATTTCAGTCTACTTTTAATTGTATCTATGGAAAAAGAAATTAGTAATTGTATCTATGACTCCTGAAAACAATGCACTGAATTTGTCATCTGAGTACTAAAAGTAGAACGAAAGCACAGATTTTTTGAAGTACTATGACAATATATATGCTGTAACTACCAACTAAACAAAGGTATTGGCCCAAGTGGATCACCAACACACGTTGACAACTACATACTCAGGTGAGAGTGGGAATATGCATGTTAAAAGAAGAAAAGGAGTGTCGATCTGAAGTATCAGTAAGAAAGGATAAGCGGGAGACTACATCTTAATGTTCAGAAATTTTCTTTTAACAATTTCTAATAGTTGCAACAACATCCAGAAACCTTTTCTGTATTCAACTCATTTAAATTCAAGATTAGTTCTCAGCATTCCCCTATCACTGCAGAAAGTTGGGAGGTAATGCTACAATGTTCATTCAACATATTCGATGAACAAGGAACAGAACGCTCATACGAACAGTTAGAATCTTTTTTCCTCCTCTCTTTTTCTGTTATTTCTTACTATAAACAGAGCTAAAAACTTCAAAAGAAGTGAAACTAAAAAATAAGAAGATTACTTGCTAAAAAATTCACGAAAAAATTTATGTCTATTATAAAAGTTTAAACAGACATGAAAAGGCTCAAGTATCCCATATCATGAAAACAATTTACTTAACCTGAAAATTTGAAAATAAGCAGAGTGGATACTCAAACTGAATGTGGAAGTCAAACCTAGAGCATGAAAAAATAATATCATGCAAAATGAAGTCGGGATTATCTAGGATGTCCTATAACTTTGTGTTCTAGTCTTCTCCAGAGAAAAATATTGTTGCAACATATAGTAATCTTTAAGGAAGTATTTTACTGCAAATT
Organism: Daphne laureola; assembly: GCA_038382905.1. Classification (NCBI taxonomy): domain Eukaryota; kingdom Viridiplantae; phylum Streptophyta; class Magnoliopsida; order Malvales; family Thymelaeaceae; genus Daphne; species Daphne laureola. The sequence continues at coordinate 4,092 of JBBYHH010400512.1, forward strand.
ACTCCAAATGCCTTACTGATGTCACTTTTTTATATATCTGAGCAGGATTGGCACATTCAACATATGGATACTCAACAGTCACTAGCTCCAGCAAGCACATTCCAAATGCATAAATATCTACAAGCTCGTTGTATTCCTCTTCATAAAGCTCCGGTGCCATGAATTCAGGTGTACCTAAAGACGGCAACAGCAAATTACTTTTCTCTTTCGTTACGTTCAAAACACCAGTTTGTATCAAATGCCGTAATTGTAGCACAGATTTTCACAGATCAACATCTCTGCTAAGGATAGGATTTCAAGTGTTCAATATCATTGTCAAGTACAACTCTTTTTCTTGATTAGACAAATATTTGATCAGGGTCTGGTATCAATGCTCAAGTGGTAGATTTCAGGCCCATAAGAACTCTAAGAAAGAGCAATGAACCAACATCAAGAGCATAGCCTTACCAATTACACTGTGAGCAGAATTAGCTTGACGAAGAACAGCAGCTAAACCAAGATCTCCAATCTTCACCTCTCCCTGGTTGCCATTAACAAAAATGTTGTCACACTTCAGGTCCCGGTGAATGACTGGAGGATCATGACTGTGAAGGTACAAGAGACCTTCTAAGATCTGCTTAGACCATTTCTTCAATGCCCTCAGATCAACATGCTTATGTTTCTTCCGATACCTATTAAGGATTGGATGAAACAACTCAACCATGCCTATATACAATACAAAACCTCTAAAGCAGTTAACAATAGAGAGGATTGAAACTTACTGCCGCAATGTTCCTGAAGTGAAGATCTCAGTGATAATGTTGATGATATGTTCATTTTTTGCATCAATCCAAGAAGTGTAGAACTTGATTATGTTTTTATGCTTTAAAGTTTTCAGCAAATGGACTTCGGAGTGGAGACCATCGATATCATCCTCATTGTTGCGCATTACATTTGCCTTAACCTGATTCCATGCTACTTCTATTCCTTCTAATTCATCAAATGCTCTATATCTGTATACTTGATGAAGGACAAGCCAAGGGCACTACATTTGCTACTAAGCACAATAAACTTGGAGAGGTAACACAAAAAAAGTAAAACCAAAGCATAGGATACACTTTTTTGAAAGCTCCTCTTCCTAGAACCTCCTTATACTGAAATGACATCGAAAATGTTATTCCCATTAAAAGCAAGAACAGAAAATGTTAGCATAGAACCCATTTGAAACGATATCGATATAAACTAAACCAGATGCAAAATGGAGATATGGATTAATGAATCAAAAGAGGAAATGAAGAGCTAATGAAATCGGTACAGACCCGACCGTAGCGACCAGTGGGATCAACCTCAACGAACTCGGTATCAGAATCATCCTGCTCTTTCTCCGACGATGATTCATGTGGCATTCTTGTCGTCCGGATGATCCAAAAGCAATTCTCCGGAAAACCGGTTTTCCAATTACCAGGTTGGATCGAAATTGCCAATATCTGATTCTTCTACCGATGACATGAAAAGTGGAATTGCGAACAAATTCGAAGAAACTTATCTCAATAATTTCGATTATTAAGAAGGGAATTCAGAAAATCTGGAAATGGTAAGAGGGGAATTAAAAAGCGGAGGCTGGGTGAAGAAAGGAGAGAAGTTTCTTGTGATGGAAGAAGGCTTTAATGGCTAACCCAGAAGCCAATCACCGAACCTACTGATCTGGTTCTGACTGACTGCTCATTTTCTTCATAATTTTGATTTAAATGCTGAAATAGCCCTACACCTTTCTCCACTCGAGCGATTTAGCCCCTTAAAAATGATAGGGTAATTATCATTTACCTTCCCGAAGTTTATCATAATCTTTATTTTGTTCTTCGTATTTTTCAAATTCATTCTTTTTCCCCCAGAGGACTGAGGTTAACGCCTTAGAGGTCGTCAAAAGGATTTTTTGTAGAGTTCCCTAAAACTTAGGGGGCAAAAGAACCAGTTTAAAAAACTATGAGGGGTCAAATAAAAATTACGGTAACTCTCAAAGAGGAAAATGACAATTACCCGGAACGAAAAAACTATTAGCCACTATAGCAGCAATCTTTAACTTGAATCCTAGATACAGACCATAACATACAGTACAATAGTCCAATAAAGATCCATAGCAAATTGGCCAAGCAACCATACTTAGATCCGTTAGTTCGGATTTTTTCCAAAATTTTCATTCCCAATTTCTTTGTGAGTAGTTTTTTTTTTAGAAAGACAATTATTTTTTATTTATATAAGTAAAGATTATACAAAATTCTAGCAAAGTGCTAGAACATATTCACAAAGTCCCCACAACCATCAAAAATCATAAATCCACAAGTTATAGATCTCACCTAAACTGTATACATCTTCAAAATATAATATCTCCAATTCAACACCTTTAAGGCATCTTGGTTCTCCTAACAACCGACCTAATTATTAATATTTTATTATAATTCTCTAAACTCATTTTCTAATTTTAAACAAAATTTCGACTCTGATTTTGAAGTATCTTTGATTTTTCCATTTACACCTTCCGGCTGCTCCTTTGGATCTCTATTTGCATTTTTGTTCTTAAAAGCTCCGGTATAATAATTTACTGGAGGATTTAGGGTACCCATATAGCTCAATCTAATTATAAAAAATTGGTATTTTAATAGTCTCCTTTTCAACATTTAAAGCCTCCACATCCTCATTAATACTTTGCAGATTCATCTCCTTCCCAATATCAATGTGGTCCTTCCCAATACCACTTTTTACAGCACATTCCACCTTGGAACTCTGGGCAGCCACACAAATTCGAATCTGATCAATTTCTCTTCAAAGCTCTGCCCCTCCGTCGGAAACGATCGCCGGTCTACTTGAATCGGCGGCCTCACCAAGAACGACACTGGTAGCCACGTCCACCGGCTCATTCAAACTAGATACTTCCACCGGCGTCGGACCCTCCTCCTGCAAATTATTCACCGGATCTGCTGCATCGTCATGAATCTTCAAAATCGGCTCCACCGTATTGTTCGTATCCACCCAGCACCACTGCTCCTCACACCATTCACCACTAAACTTTAGCGCCGATCAAATATTCGTAGCACCACGTATGCCCGGAGCCGCCGTGTCTCTACCAGCCTCCACCACGCCTCTGTTCTTGACTACAGGAGCCGCATCCGCAGCCAAATAGCCGTCACCACCTTCATTGGTTCCATCATACCCAAACGTCGCCGCTTCCACAACGATTACAGGAGATTCGTGAAATTTTCCGGCGGAACCAACCAGAATCGAGTTAGCAGGCTCACGAGATCTGGGCGAATCCACCTTACCCGACTCCATGGGATGCACATCTTTGGGGTTGAACGTCTTTTTTGATCTCCAAACAGATGATCAAATGCTTATGTTGCTCGATTTCAAGCCAGCCGGAGAAACGTATCCGAGAAGACATGAGAGATCCCTCCAACCACTGCCCTTGAACCCTTCTGGGAAAAATATTGATGTTCTGCTTGACTGATTAACTTCCTTCAAATGAATGAATCGGCCATGCTTGTTGGCTCCCAAAGATATGTGCAAAATTCTACCATCAATTGTAAATCGCATATGCCCCTACTTGCGTGAGATGGGCTGTTTGTCCACAATCTCCATCCAAAATGCTTTAAACCACTGGATATCCTCTCCAGATAAATCAATAGAACCCTGAAAATTCTTCCCCTCTTCCACGATACGTAAAATATTACTTTCCAACCCCATTTAATACGAAACTGAAAAGATTTTCTATCAATAGATAATTGAAGTTTAGCATCAAATTTCATAGTGTATCCCCAACAATCTAGAGACAAAGCAGAGCTTCTCTCCAGCCCCTTCCTTGGATATATAATTAGTCATTAAAAAATAAAAAATCTTATTTTTTAAATTTAAAATGAAAAATCTTATTTTAAAGTTCTTCATTTTAATATAAAAGTTTTCCAAAGTTCAAAAAATAAAAATTTTGATCATTTAATAATTAGTTATACATTTAAATATTTACAAAAGAAATTAGGAATGAATTTTTTTTTTAAAAATCCAAACTAAACGAACCTGAACTTTCTTTATGCTAAACGGATACAAATCTCAATATAAAAGATTACTAGCCTTGTCCTCAGCATGTCATGTTTCTGAAGACAAGACGTGGAGGTCTTGAGTTCAAGTCTCCACCATCTCCTCCCATATCCCCAAATGTATATATAAAAAAACTGTTAGCCTCTAACATCATATAGTTCTTACAACCACCACCGCCACCACAACCACTGCCACTGCATCCTCCACCATCACAACCACCATATGTTTCTCCTCTGTGCCTTTTCGTACGAGGCTCTTCAATACAAGCGAAGGTGGCCATGGAGATGATGGAGACCGAGAGTAGTATGAAGCAAAGCAACGAAAGGGAGCTTATATGATCAACATGTATTATTGCTTTCGTGTTACAATCATCAAATGACTGTGCTTGCACTGCTGCTGTTACAGTCACCACCGAAAAAATTGTGGAGATCTGGGAAAATTATCGGCGGACAAAATCTGTAATTACCGAGACTTTGTTCAAGCGTGCGGGGCACGTTTTCTGATATTTCATGAGTCCCGGGAAGTGAGTTGAGGTTTATCTTCGAGATATTCCGCTTCAGAAAATTAAAAGATGAGTATTGAGCTATTTTACCAAAATTTACCTCGGAAGAGTAAATTGGTCATTTTGGAAAAAAGGATGCGTTTTTTATAATTCTCATGACCCGAGAATTTATATTTAAAATGTTTTGGAAATCCCGGATCATTTTGCTAAAAATTGATTCTGGGGGCAAAATGGTCATTTCAGAAAAGTTGACAAAAAATCACTTGATGGGCGAATTGTTGGGCTGACCGAATTTTAAGGCTTCATTTGGGTCCAAGTGTGGGCTTAAATGTAGTATGATTGGTTTGGTAAAAAAATGATATTAATAAGAGAAAGAATATTTTTGGATGAATTTTTTGTTAAAACCATGACATGTGTCACTTGATCTAGGGTGGGAATCCTATGAGAATCTCATCTAAGGGAGGAGAAAGAAGAGGAAGAGATAATGTTATGGATTTATCTACATATTTTATCTAATAAAGAAAATTAGATATGTATATGTAGTAGTAAGTTAGTAAATGAAAGAAAAGATATAAAAAAAGAAAGAAAGAAACGTGAGCAGCCTCACCTTGTCCAGCCGGCTCCTTGCTTCTTTTTCTTCATGGTTTCATGCAAGCTTTTCATCTCCAAGCTTCCTAGTTCATGGATCATTCAAAGGATTAACAAGGTAAGAGGTTTCCTTGGTTAATCAACTAAGTTATTAAGGTTTGATCATGAAAATGATCTCTTCTCTTCTTCATCTAGTGAGGCCGAAAATATGGGGAGTTCATGCTCAAATCTCTTCATCAAATCCTTCCTAAATCCTTGAGGTGAGCTTGTGTTCTTGGTAATTTCTCCATGATTCCATGTTTAGTTGAAGTTTTGGAGTTGAAAGAGAAGTATGTTCATGAGTAATTTTGGAATTTGGTTGAAATGATGCTTCCATTGTATTCTTTTGTATATAATGAGCATGTTTAATACTTGGTTTGAAGGTTGAATCATGAGGGAAGGGTGGTTTATGGTGTGGCCGAAAATCATTATTGATTTTTGGGTTGGTGTTTGTTGGAGTTTTGTTAAGGAATGATGTTTTGGTGATGTTTCTGATGGATTAAAGTTGGTGGTTTAATTGGAAAATGATTATGGAAAAAAGTATGATGAATGCCGAAACTTTGAGGAGCATTTTGTGATGTTTTGGTTGTTAAAGTTTGAATTAAATTGAATATTAGTGAAGAAAAGAAAGTTTAAGGGTTAATATGATAAGTTGGTTGAAGTTTGGGTGTGATTTGGACAAAAACCGAAAATTTCGATCAAAACCAAAAAGTTTGATGATTTTTGATTAATTTCGCGTTTTGGTGAAAAAGTGTCATTTTATGAAGTTAATTGGTATTTTGGTTAAGGAAATAAAGGTTAATTATGAAAAATGACATTTTTCGAAGGTTTAGGGTTGATTTGAAACAAAACCAAAAGTTAGGAAGCAAATCAGGAAAATCGACGGTTTTGTTGATTTTTTCACTATTTGGGTTTTTAATTGTATTAAATGATCATTTGGTGAAGTAAATGAAGTTAGAAATTAAAAGCAATCAATTTGGTAAAGTTTTGGGTAAGTTTTCATGTTTGGCCTAAAGTATGGAGGTTTGATCGAGTTTGACCAAAATTAATTATGAATTTTTGGGTAATTTTCATGATTAATTGGAAAAGAATTGAAAAGTGGACAAAAAATGGAGTTTTTTCACTTCCTGAAGTTTAGGGGTCAATTTGCACATTTTATGGAAATTTTGATATGTTTGTGTAATTATGTAAAAGTAAAAGTGAAAAAGACCCTTTATGTTAAAAGTTACGAAAATTGTTAACTTTTGACAATTTTGGCATTTAATGAAGTTTTGGGCTAAACTTGTAAGTTCCTAAAAAGTTTAGGGACCTAAGTGGTAATTATTGGTAAATTATCTAAAGTTGAGAATTTTAGTTAAATAACTAGAATTCTTGTGTTTCTGTAAATTGTCAGTGTAATTCAGTATTCCGGGATTTTCTGCAGGGGATCATTTTGGTGGCCACAGTAGATTAATCCGATTATCGAGGTAAGGGTTCAACTTTCTTAATATGCATTCCGACATATCATCGTGCATATTGGGCAAGTTGAGGCGAGTCCTGGGCCGGTGGTGGGGCCCTTGACTAGTCACGTGGTAAAGTATAGTGGTATGCAAGTTCTGGATATTCTGGAGTCTGTTGCTTTCTGCTATTGTCTGATCTCCACGATCAGGCTTGACACTTATGACAGTTATTCTGTTGGGAACCTAGGCCCCTTGCTGGTATACCATGCGTCTGTTATCTGTTGTCCCGAGATGAGTTTCGACCCCCGGGTGCTGTCGTATTTGTCGATCTGGACTTTGGTCCGGGTCCGTCCTTTAGGGCGTCTGTATATATAAACTGTGTACTAACGTTTTGCAGGTTCCGCGTTTATGAACACTATTCTTTAGCCCCGCCCTTACTGAGTACCTTTCGATGACTCATCCCTTATATATATCATTTCAGGAGATTCTGATCAGCAGCCAGCAGAATAGTCCTTGTAGTTTGCTTTTGCTTTTGAGTACCACATGTACTATTAGCTTCGTGATTAGATTCTGTTTTGAGGGATAGTCTCGATTAAGTTTCGATATTAGCTTGAGTATATCTGATTTGACTAACGGTTGACTTCTTTGGTAAATATTTACAGTAGCAGAGGGATCTTGCACGGCTAGTTGGTGCTTTTGCTGACCGACCACCGATAAGTATGTAGTAATTCTGGATTAAGTATATCTGGCTCTGTAGGACTAGAACGCATGCATACTAAAACATGGGTGATTGTATATTCTTTTGATATGTCAGGGAATTATCGGACCTATGAAGAGGGTGATAAATTCCCGGTGATGTATTATTATTATTATAGTTATGCTTAGTAATCGCGTGATATTCTGTAAAACTACTAACTTGTTTTCGGGTGCATGTTTAGGGCTTAAGAAAACTAGACTGCCTTAAACTAAAAATAACGCGTTAGAAACTTAAGTAGGAAAAACTTTAAAA
>JBBYHH010400623.1:0-11733 GCA_038382905.1 Daphne laureola
TGAAAATGGTAATTATAAGGGGTGAGTCTTCGAAAGGTACTCAGTAAGGGCAGTGGCAGAGATAATGGTTTAAAAACAAAAACCTCCAAATACATGGTTAGTAAAGAAGGTTAGCCTTGTAATAGAGGTTAGTAAATAGAATTATCCACAGATCAGATGAGCTGCTGTGTAGCCCGTGCACAACAGACATATTATTTTATAAATGTGTCTCGCAGGGCAATGTCAAAGACCAAACCTGTATAATACGGATTAGATCATACATCCAGTATAACACACAGAGAACACACAACAACAACCAAACAAACATGTACATATAAAACAGATTGCCCGCAGGAACATGTATCCAGAATTTCTGCAACACATAACCCAATATATACAAATATAATATATAATCAAAATAGAATAACAGAACAGATCCGCACAGAGTGATGGCCCCCCAAAGACCCGATTGGATATGGGTAAACTTGGGAGTACTATACAAAACAGAGGGTGTTACACCCACCTCGGGCGCATGGTTTATTTCTGATGTATTTTGCCCGGGGATTAGATTTGAATTATTACCGGGACAGTGAATGATATGTACTGAACATGTTTATGAATGAATTCCATGTCTCAAGAATTTATTTGGGTCCAATTCAGTGGGATTTTAGCAATTTATAATATTTTGGGAGTCCCAGGTCATTTTGCCAAAAATTGAATTCGGAGGGTAAAATGGTTATTTTTTTAAAAATTAAAAAAAAAAGGCACTTTGCTCATTTCACTCATGGGCCGGCGCATAAATGGGCTTATGAAGATTTTTGGTTAATTTGATAAGGCTTGGAAATAATGGAATATGAGTTAGAATAAAGAAAGATAAAGTAAGGTTAATGGAATCCAAGTGTCACTAATCTAAGAGTGAAATCCTAAGAAAAATATAATCTAATGGATAAGGATGAGATGGAATAGGATAAGATCTTAGACTTATCCAAGAATCATTTAATTAATTAGATTAGTATTAGTGAGGTAGTATACTAATATTACTAAGTAGTAAAACCAAGGAAAGAGAAAACATAAACAAAAATCTTACCATTCTCTCTCTCCCAACGCGACTCCTCTTGTATGTTCTTTCTTCATGGTGTTCATCCATTGTTCTTAAAATCTTCATCAATCTATACCAAGGATCATCAAGTCTTAGCAAGGTAAGGGTGTTTCCTTAATCAATCTTCATTGTTCTTAATGATAGAACATGAAAATCACATCCTTTCTACTTTCTCTCTTGTAGACGCATATTAAGGGGAGTTCTTGGTAAATTTTCCTCAACCAATATTCATCCAAAGCTCAAGAATATAAAGGTAAACATGTTCTTAAGCTTGTCTTAACAAGTTAATAAGATTTCATGGAAGAGATCTCATTTCCTCCATTTGTTTCTTCAAGGCCGAATTTGGATAGGATTTTCTTGAAGTTTCTTTTGGATCATTCCTTCCAAATTTTCTTAAGGTAAGAAAATATTTAAGGTTATTATGAAGTGTAGTAATCTCTCTTGGAATATTTGGAGTTATGGTTGATTTTTGGTGAAGTTTGAAAATCATGTTCTTGACCAAACTTTGAATTGAGTTGAAAGCATGCCTCTATTGTGTTCTTGGGTATATTTAGAGTAAGTTTAATGCTTGGTATGAACCTTGAATCATTTGGGAAGGTTGAGTTTTTGGATTGGCTGAAAACATTTATTTTGAATGTTTTGATGTTGTTGTTTGGTTAAGCATGATGTTGTGATGTTTTAGTGATGTTAATGGACTCCTAAAACTATTTTTTAAAGTTTGAAGAACTCATTTTGGGTGTTGAAGCATGTTTGGATGAAAATGAGGAAGGTTTAAAGTTGTTGTAGTTTGTTGGAAAAGTGTTGATTTATGGCTTAAATATTGGATTAATCAAGAATGTGTTGTTGAAAGTTGAAGAAAAAGGTTTGGGTAAAAAATGGGTGAAGGCCGAAAGTTTAAGGAATTTTTGGAATATTTGGTGATTTTGGAATATTTGTAATTAATCATGAAGTGTTGAAAAAGTGAGCAAAAATGGTGTTTTTGTCACTTTCTGAAGTTTTGAGGCCAAATTACACTTTTATAAAAATTTGGGTGTTAATGTGTAATTGTGATGAATTAAGTGGAAAAATAACATTTTTGGAGTTAAGTATGTAATTTAAGTGAATTTTAGTCATTTTTTGGAAATTGGGGCTAAAATACACTTTTTGATAAAGTATAGGGACCATGTGTGTAATTTAATCATATAGGTTGATTAAAGTATCTCTTTTTATATATAGAGTAAAGGTCGGGTAGCGGAATGATTCATTTTGCTTGGATCGGTCGCTTTCTGTTTATAAGGTAAGGGGTTTAACTTTCTTAATATGCAATACAGATTTTTCTTCATCCGTATTAGGCTAGTTAAGGGCTAGTACTCTGGTCGAGGGTGGGGTCCAGTGACTCTCGGGGCTACTCACATGGTAGGGTAACGGTATGCAGGACTTTCATCATATCAACTTATCATATCGGTGATCGACAACAGATCAAATTTTTGCTTTATTTGGATATAGTCACTTAGTGGCTACGACAATTTTAGAGGCCGTACACCACTCGCTGGTACCACGTAAATTCTGACCCTTTTATTCGGTGAGCCTAATAAGCCACTGTGGGTGCTGTCGTTCTTGGATTATCTTTCATACTAGAGGTCGGGGACCATCCATACGGGACTGATCCAAATATGTCTGACGAAACTTCTGATTATTGCATATCATGGCATCTGCATATCATATTCCTGAAAATCTAAAGCATGCACTGCTTCCTTGTTGAACCTCTCCACAAATTCCTGAATACTTTCATTCGGTCTCTACTTGATGTCAAACATCTGATGGCTCGTTTCACCGATCGCTTACTCCCGATGAAGTGGGTAGTGAATTTGGTGGTGAGCTCTCTGAATGAACAAATTGAGTCCGATGGTAAAGCATGTTACCAGTTCGAGGCCGGTCCTCCGAGGGCTACTTCAAAACATTTGCACAAGGTGGCTTCATCCGCCCCTTTCAGTTCCATTGCTCTATTGTACTTTCTGATGAATGCATCTGGATCCCCCGTGCTGTGGTAGATCTCTAATGCGTGCGGGAGAGAAAAACTTCTTGGTATCATGCTTTCTCGGATTCAGCAGGTGAATGGTCCTTCTTCAATTGAGGGATTCCAGGACTTTACTTCAGATGTCCTTCTCGGGTCCCTCTCTACTTCCTCTAGTCTTCTCATCATCTTTCTGATGAATTCATCCCTGGGGTCTTCCCTGACCAGGCGTTCAGGCCTTAGGGAACGATCCCAGATCCTTCAGATTTTAGGTGATCGGTATCTCCGACTCTGTCTCTTTCATGAGTAGTGTTGATGGACAAGTTCTACGCTAGGGGTTCTAGCTCTTTCCCTTTCGGGCCTTCCAGTGTCAGAGTGCTTGTTGTTAGAGTGCGAAGTTGTGGTTCTGTTTCGGGAGTGCTTTGATCTTTAGCGTCTGCTCTGCCTCTCTTCAGCTAAGACCATCTTGATTAGAGCGAGGTCTAGTAGATTGGATGCATCCCTGAAATTACTCTTATCCAGACTTGAAGATGCTCGGAGGCTGGTTCCTTCATTGGTCAATCTAGTGGGTGTCCCAACAGCTGTGCTCCTGGTGTACTCTGGATCTGATAAAACTTTGATGAGAGGGTTGTCGCCTTCAGGTAGGGTTTCATAGGAACGGGGACCCCCTCCAACCTTTGACGGTTAGTGTTCTCCTAGATGTCTCTACCGTTCCCACAGATGGCGCCATTGGGTTGCGGCCCTTCGGTGGGGACCACCACGCTCTTGAGCCTCTATCTTCTAGTCTTGGTCACATTGAGGTCCATCTTCTTGGCTGAGTTGTATGAACTGTGCAAGTAATAGAATCTGCAGACCACGCCAGAGTTTTGTTCGACGGTGGGTCCTCCGATGCTTAGGTCAGTATATTGATTGAGTGAAGAGATTGTGCCAGACCTAGGGAAGAGTGAATAGTTACCTTAAATGAAGGAATGATGTGGGCTTATATAGTCTTGTTGAATAGGGTGGCACATCTGTAATATTTGATGGGAAAGAGGTGGTTTGTGTTGGTGGACACGTGGGGAAGATATCCAGGAGGCCGACTATTAGGCAGTCATGTGCTGAGGGCATCATTCGTGACACCAAACCCATCATTTTGAACCAAGACATCACAATATCTTGTCCAATAGAGAAGAGCATCATTTGAAGTGATGAACTCATCATACTAATCAACGGGAACATCATTGTAAGAACATAGAGCATCAGTTTAACCACTTCATTATTTTGAAAGGTTGAAGAAAATGTTTGCATAATAGTTCATTGGGAGTGCATCATTTTTTAAGGATGGAGTGGATCATTCATGGAGTGCATCATTAGTGGGGCATAATGCATTATTAAGTTGTCATAAAGGGTTCATCATGTTTGTATATGAGAGCATCATAGTGCAATGAGAGTGTATCATTAGTGGAACAAAGTGCATCATTTGATAGCATGGGAGCATCATTGCGAACAGTTGAACAAAGTGCAACATTGTCCTCAAGAGGAGTGCATCATGTTGTTAGGCTAGAACATCATAATGCCATGAAAAGTGCATCATTTAATGGAATTCTCTGGCGCACTGAGAACGTTTTGAGGTGGTACTCGTGCTTAGAGGAGTTTAGCTCAAAGTTAGCTCACTACAACTAAAAGTAGTTTTAAGCTCAAGTTAGTTAAAGGTAACTAACCTCAGCTCATTTTAAAGAAGAAGAAACCATTAAGACACATTTTATCAAAGTAAGAGTATTTTAGTAAAAGTGCACCAATGAGCTTAAAGGAGCTCAATTATGTGAAATGAAATTTATTGGAACGATTTTGTTTAATTCCAACGTCATTTTGTAATTATAACCACCTTTAGCACATTTTATCAAAGTAGGGGTATTTTGGTAACTTTAGTGGACTTATGCAAGGTGCACCTTGCACCATGGAATAACTCCATTAAAGACAATACATGTTATTGTCGAATTTTGGAAGAAATTATAAGGGATAAATGATATTTATTTCAAGGAAATAAATAGTTAGTGGATTACAAAAATGAGAAGTCATGACAGCTTAAATAAGAGCTTAAATTGTCACCACCCCCACTCCACCAGACAACAACGCAGCGGCGCGGAGGGAGGTGGTGACGGAGGGATTTCTCCCATGTTTCCCTGGAAATTGGAATCTACAACCAATGTGGTCGGCTGAACCCATAACCCGACTAAATACCGTGAGTCCTGCACTTTGCAATTAAACACATGCAGAACAATTGCAATTCCTAGCGCAAAATTGTTTCCAGTAGACCTCCTGTTGGTCAAACATTTTTAGAAAATTCTAGAGAAGTCCAAATCATGTTCTGTAAATTTTGTATTAAACTAGACATATAAGGCTATCCTCACAGAGAATTTAAGCTAAAACATCGAAGCCGAATAGTGCAGTTAATTTGAGGAATTTCGGTAAAATTTGCAGTTTTTCTGAAAACAGCTTTACTCGTCTAAATCTTCCATACGATTACGCAGCCAACCTTACTAAACCGAGCCATAATCCATACACTTATAACGGAGATAAAATTTGAAGAATATCATGTATATATATATCTACCTGCTCTCAGCTTAGTCTAGAAGCTCCAGAAAGAAGCCCAACACTCCCCGAGTAAACATACTTCAGATAATTTAGAACTACCTAGTATGAACATATGGGATACAAACCATGTGTAACTATATGTACAGGTGCACACTACAGCTACAGAGCACATAACTGAATATTGCACCTACTATCGGATGTCAGATTGTCTCCTGTGAAAATCCTCAAAACATCCTTGCTGCTGCGGCTACCATTAGTCTATCACAAAATCAGAACATCAACCGCACGGCCTATTCCACCGGTTATTTTGCAGAGGCTCCTGAAAATAGTAATTATAAGGGTGTGAGTCCTCGAAAGGTACTCAGTAAGGGCAGCGATAGAGATAATGGTTTAAAAATAAAACCCTGCAAAGACACGATTATCAAAGATTGTTAGCCCTGTAAGAAACAGTTGGTACACAAATTTATCCCCAGATCAGATGAGCTGCCGTGCAGCCCGTGCACAACAGACAGATCATCTTACAAAGTGTGTCCCGCAGGGCAATGTCAGAGACCAAACCTGCAAAAGACAGATTAGAATGTACATACAAAACATCACACTTAGAACACACAACAAACATACAAACATATATATATAAATACATTGCCCCGCAGAAACACGTTTCAGAATTCCTGCAACAACAGAACACAACTTATACAAATATAATATATAAACAAACAGATAAATAGAACAGATTCGCACAGAGTGATGGCCCTTCAAAGACCCGCCTGAATATGGCTACACTTGGGAGTACTACACAGAACAGAGGGTGTGGTACTAGCCAGGGCCTAGGACCCTTAACAGAAAACCGTCACAAAACATAACTAATAGTGGAAAAACATATTTTCCATCTTTGCGGAGCAAAGTCTGATCATAGAGTGATACAAAAAATACCCAATCGGATGATTGGGCCTTCCGAGCGCAGTACCTGCATACCATTATCGCAACTACTTAACTAGCCCGAGAGGCACTGGGCCCTACCCTTGACCCGGGTACTAGTCCCAACTTACCCGTTATGCAAACCAGTAAACTAGAATGCATAAAAAGAAGTTGAACCCTTACGTGAGGTACCCTTACAGAAGGTTTCGCAAAAGCTGACCTTTCCCTGACGCCTATTTAACCCACATAAATATTGCTCAATCATATATTCAACATAGAATTCATCTTCCATTTCTATTTTACACTTTCCGATACTTAACACATTTTCAGAATTTGACAATTTTCCAAAAAGTGTCTTAAACCTCCCAATTAATTCCCAAACTCTTCTTTACATAACAAAACATCATTCCACACCATAACTAAACATACTTCAACATTTTCCCCAACCTTTATCCAATTATTTAATTTAGCCCCCTTACTTTAAAACTTGCCAAAGTTCCATCCAACTTTCACATAACACCAATTATCGACAAATTAATTCATCAACCCTCAAACAACACAATTTCACACTTACATAAACAACTTCCCAACTTTTACCATTTAAGCAATTCGGCCCCAACATTGACAAATGTACCAAAACTTGCCAAATTGTCAAACAATTTTACTTATCACACAATTTCAACACCATAACACATTTTACCACCAAACATTCCAATTCCAACCAACATCCTCAACTTTAAACACCATGTCAATTTCGGCCCAACATTTCTCATTCTCACAAAATTAATTCTTCCTTCTATCAATCCACAAAATCAAGTACCAAACATACAAAAACATATCAAACAACACATTTCAACTAATTTCTACACCTTTCCACCTTCCACAACATTTCGGCCTCAATGTGATTCTTCACTAACAATGTTTTCTCCAAACGTTTTACACCAATTTAGGACTTCTCAAACATCATTAACATACTACAATTAACCACACACCAACTCACAACATTTTTCCAATTTCCTCCATATTTTTGGCCTTACACTTAAGACACACTTAGGTGATGATTTTTAACTTGCTTCCAACATCAAAACTACTATCCAACAACCCAAGATTACACTTTTACTATCACACCAATTCAATTGCGACATTTACTCTTTCACCGCAAATTATACCACAAAGCACAACACTATGATTCATAAAGATTTAGCCAATGTTCCAAGCACAAATAATACTCCTAAACCACCCAACAACAATAATCTAGCATCAATTCAAAGTTCCCCCAATTCTTACTCAAGAACACCATAAGCCCTAGGCCAAAATCAACACTTTTCCCCATCAACCAAGCATAGATGTTGTAGGTGAAGCTTAAACCAACCTGAAATCACTCTATTTAAAAACATACCTTCAGGATTTGAAGAGAAACTTCGTCCACAAAAAGCCCACAAAATCGGCAAGAAGAGAGGAAGAGAAGAGATGAACTTTTGTTGTCTTTACCCTTAATCCCTTGGTGATTCCTTCATGAAACCTAACTAACCTTCAAGTTTGATCACTAGACAAGAAGAAGAGGAGAAGAAATTGAAGAAGATGGTGGTGGTGGTGATGGCCGAATCGGCGATGGCAAGAAGGAAGAAGAAAAGGTAAGTTGATATTTTATGTTTTACTTTCTATCTTTTATTCTAACCATACATATATGTACTATACTAACTATACTTTATATTATTATACTCCAATCTTATACTACACACTACCTAATGTTACTACCACACTTAACATTATTTAGTTACTAACTTAATTTACTTAACTTACTAACTAACACAATTTATAACTTTCGCACTTTACTTACTCTATTTTAATCACTAACAATATTTTAACTTAACTTATATTATTCTTACCAAATCTTATACTAAACGTAACAAATTAATTCTAGATTAACTTAATCAAATTTTACACTTAACATATTTTATTTACCCATTTTACCCTTAATTCTTCAGAATGACCATTTTGCCCCCAAGGACCAACCTTGGCAAAATGGGCCAGGAATCACATCCCGATTCCAAATAGTGAATTCCCGTGATGACTCTAACAAGGTCTTAGAGAGATAAGACTAGAATATCCTCCTTTTGGGTAGTTGAGTTGATACAATAACCTAAGTAGTTTAACCTAATAGGAAAGACGTTGTTTTGTAATACACATGCTCTAAATTCAATCTTAGGCCCACATACTATGTGTAGTATGATTTGGATTGCATTATGAGTGATTTGAATGAGATCCCATTGCTTAATACAATCATGGATTTCAAGAAGTTGAAATTCCAAGAAAGAGACTGATTGTGGTTAAGAAAAGTTTATCATGTGTATGGGGTCTGAAAAGACACCACTTGATGAGTCCAAGTGAGCTTGATGAAGTTCAAGCATGTTTAAAGAAGTTTAAACAACACATAGATACTTGATGAGTTCAAATAGATTGTTTTGGAGATGATAATCTTTCATTGTGAGTCTAACAACCACAATAAAAGAGATTTGGTGTGTATGACTTGAGATCACACCCTTAACTCCATTTATATGAATGTCCTTGTATGTTTTGGCTTATGTTTTGTGTTTAAGAGATTTTGTTTCAAGTGGGAGCTGGAGCTAAAAAGTATCTTAGTGTGAGTGGAAGTTTGTTGGAATTCTTGACGCACCAAGAGCTTTTGAGATGCTACTTGAGCTCATGGAGCTAAGTATGAGCTCATAGGTAGCTATATGTAGCTCACCTCAGCTCAACTCAGCTAGAAGTAGCTGAACTTAGCTCACTATAACTTAAGGGTAGGTAGAAGTAGCTCCCCTCAGTTCATGTCAGCTTAGCTCAATTAGAAATAGTTGAACTCAGCTCACCTCAACTCAAGGGCAGCTAGAAGTAGCTCATCTTAGCTCAACTGCAGCTAAAAGTAGCTGGACTTAGTTCAAGTTAGCTCATGCCAGCTCACTCCAGCTCTAAAGAGCTAGGAGTAGCTTAGGATTAGCTCATCTCAACTCGAAGTAGCTAAATCTAGCTCAAAGTTAGCTTACTCCAACTAGAAGTAGTTGTAGTCAGCTCCACTTGAGCTCAAGTTAGCTAGAAGTAACTAGCTCCACCTCAAGTTTTCTAGAAGTAGAAAACTCCAGCTCATGTTAGCTATAAGTAGATAACTCTAGATCATGTTAGCTAAATGGTAGCTAACTCCAGCTCAAGTTAGCTAGAAGTAACTAACTTTAGCTCATGTGTACTAGTCTAGATGAAGTAGCTTTCAGCTCAATGGAGCTCAATCATGTGTGAAATGGCCATTAGCAACATCTTTATGATGTTTCACCTTATTTCATAAGTGGTAATACCCATTGGCATTCTTTTGGACAAAGTAGGGGTACTTTGGTAAAAGGAAGTGTCAAATGGGCAAGGTGTATGCACCTTGTCACATGAGGCACACCCCTTGGTGGTTATACATGTATAGCCGGACAAATGGGATCTTCTTAAGGCGAAGAGGTGCCTCTTGGAAGGCACCCTTTCACCACTTTGGGTGGTTACACAATGCACCTAGCCTTATATGTGTATAAGGGGGAAGGTGCATGCTAGTACCTAAGTACCTAATGCACACTAGCATTTGACCAAATGAAAGTTGTAACTTCCATGCATAACCACCTCCTTCATCTATAAATAGATGAATGAGGCCGGCTATCACACACACTTAACACTCATTGGAAGTTCTTCACTTTCTTCTTTATCTTATTCATCTTATTCTCTCTCAATTTGGATGAAATCTTCAAGCACTTCAAGGAGCATTTTGGGTGGTTCATTGATTATGTTTGTTCAACACAATCTCACATGTTTCATCACTTCAAGTCTTCCATCTTTGATCATCATTCATCCATCAACATCAAGAGAAGTTCTTAGTGTCCATCTACCTTTAACTTTAAGAACAAGCGGAGCATACGTTCTAAGGAGTAAGGAATCAATTTCTTAAGCTGTTTTCCTTGATGCAAGGTATTAACCTCTTGTTAGTATCATGATTAAGATCTCTCTTCTTCTTCCTCTTGATGTGTTCTTGATGAATGAGACATGATTTGAACAAAGACATCATGTTATAGAATCCGAAATGAAGATGAACACTTGTGATCATGTTACACATGTTTGATATCAATTAACATGAGAAGCATGTTAAGAAAGATCTAAAATCAACAACAGAGATATCCATGTCAAATAGCATAAATATAGCATTACATGAACTCAAAATTTCAAAAAGATTTGCAGTGCAACCATTATAAATTGAAACCATAGTTTAACATTGTGATTGGAACATCTCTTGACAAGAAATCACATAAAACACATGTTGCATCCATATAAACATAACAGGGCCGAAATGTAGACTCTCCCTCACTAAAATTTTACAACTTGGTGATACATGAAAAATTACAACAAATGGTTGCTTCTAAGATTTTTCCATGCAAATTGTAACAATGATCAAGAAGTAAGTGCATCCATCTAAGCAAGGCATCCAGAAGATATGATTTCAAGAATTACATAAGCTTCAAGCACGATTAATTCACTATATCTTCCAAACCACTTCATGAAATTCCCTAAAAGTTTAAGCACAACATCAATGCATAGCATAGAATGGTTTCATCACAAAATTTGTAGCAGATCAGTGTCGGCACAAAGTTCACTATTAAAGGGCGGATTGATGCTTTCCCTCTCTAGAAAAATGTTCAATCTTGAAGAATCAAACAATTTCTTATGGAATTCATGGTTCTAATAGTTTACCCATCATAAATATAACATGAATCATATGAAATATGCACCGAATTGAGCCAAAATTGATAAACCCAAAATTGAGGTTTCCGAAATCCTAACCTCTAATTTAATGTGAAAATGGAGTGCGGTGAAAGAGTTAGAGTGTTACCTTGCCCATGGTGACTGTGCAATGAATAATAGAGCTTGAATCAGGAGTTATGCGTGGAAGATTGAAGGTTTTTGTGTGCGAAGAGAAGAGGGAGAAAATTGCAATCATTGTCGACGAAAAAGATGACACAAGTGGCTGCCCAAAATATTTTTTGCTATTTATAGAAGGGATATTGTGCTATAGGCTAGCGCACAGCCTAGAGCACATCCCGGCGCACACGGTCTCTTCTTCGTTTGAATTGCTTCAGTTCTAGCGCACAAG
>JBBYHH010400734.1:0-11732 GCA_038382905.1 Daphne laureola
AGGACGGGGATGAAATGGAAATTAAAACTCCTAACTTTAAAGCGCAAAAATATTATGCGTGTATTGAAGCTTCCTCACAACCTCTGTATGATGGGTGTCGCCCTCAGCATAAGAAGTTATCGGTGTTGGCAAAGATTTTTAGCGTAAACAATAAGAGAATCATATCGGATACCGGGTGGGACGGAATGATGCAAGTTGTGGATGAAATATTACCTGGAGAAAATAATTTTCCAGCAAGCACGGATGAGGCAAAGAAGCTAGTTAGCGATTTAGCGTTACCTTACGTCAAAATTCATGCATGTGAGAACAATTGTATGTTATTTTACGGTAGATTCAGCCATTTTGAGTAGTGTGGAATGTGAAATTTGGAAAGATATAAAGATAATGGTTTGAATAAGTTTGGCCATCCAAAACGTAAGCCGAAGAAGGTGTTATATTATCTTCCAATCACTGAGCGGCTCAGGTGGCTTTACCATTCATCGAAAACGGCTGAATTTATGAGTTATCATGTAAGGGGCAATGCAAATGCAAATGGTATCATTGGACACCCTACCATTCGCGGGCATGGAAACACATTGATGAGCGTTATCCTGATTTCACTGTAGAGGATGGAAATGTTCGATTAGGCTTATGCACTAATGAATTTAACTCATTGCATGACAGCAGTAGCACTTATTCAATGTGTCCAGTGTTCATCACAGTTTATAATTTACCCCCTGATTTATGCATGAAGCAACCATTCATTTACCTCGCACTGCTAATCTCGGGACCAAAATCATCGGGACGTAATATTGATGTCTTGTTGCGTCTGTTGATTGACGAATTAAGTTTTCTGTTAAAGACAGGTGTTGATACGTGGGATGCGCACCGTAGAAAGAACTTTAAAATGCGAGCTTGTCTGATCTGGACAATTAGTGATTTCCCTGTGTACGATATGCTATCTAGCTGGAGTACACATGAAAAACTTGCATGTCCATATTGTATGACTGATGTGGACAATTTTAAGTTAAAGCATGGAGGTAAACCTTATTAGTGGGGTTGTCATAGAAGTTTTTTATCCCGTAGACATAGATATCGTAAGGACACAAAAACATGGAAAGAAATATAGCAGCGTTTCAGGTATAAATCTGGTGTGGAAATTCTAGCACAGATTAACGAGATTCAGTTCCCGCCTTTTGGTTCAAGATGGGACAAAGTGTGACCTGATGGATTTGGTACTTCTCACAATTAGACCAAGAAATTGATCTTCTGGGAGTTGCCATACTGGCCCCATCTTTTGGTCAGACATAATCTCGATGTGATGCATATTGATAAAAATTGCTTCGACAATGTCTTCTACACAATTATGAATCAGAAAACAAAGAGTAAGGATAATGTAAAGTCATTGCTGGATCTTGCAGTATTAGGGATTCGAAGTGAGTTGCATTTGTTTCCTGGACGTGATGGAAATCCGTGTAAACCTAACGTAATTTACAGTTTGAATAGGGAATAGATTGGGAATGTTTGCACTTGGTTAAAGAACACTCTGAAACTACCTGATGGATATGCATCTAACATTGGAAGTTGTGTCAACATGCCCAATAATACATTTTATGGCATGAAGACTCATGACTGTTTTATGCAAAAACTACTTCCAATTATGTTACGCGGCAACCTACCCGATGATGTTTGGGTTCCAATAGTAGAATTTAGAAAATTCTTCAGAATAATCTGTGCTAAGGAATTTCGATTGGGAGACATAGAGGAATTGGATGAATTTATTGTCGTGCCTTTGTGCAAACTCGAGATGATCTTCCACCCGTCAATGTTTGACTCCTGGAACACTTGACTGTGAATATACTATGGGAGGTTAGAACTTGTAGTTTTGTCCAATTTACTTAGATGTACGGGTTTGAGAGGTGTATGAAGATGCTGAAAAAAAATGCACAAACAAACAGTACAAGGAAGACTCGATTATTGAGAAGTATTTGTTACAAGAAGTTTCATATTTCTCTAACCATTACGACCATGACAATCTCGCTACGTGTGTCAACCCTTTGATATGAAATGAAGTTTATGATGCATCGTTCGATGAAAATGGATTATGAATTTTTAAACATCCAGCAAGGACCTTCGAGGAACTAAGGAATAAATCACTGACAGATAATGAAGTGCATCATGTGCAAACATATATTCTCATGAATTATTCTGAAGTTGAACTATATATAAGGTACTTATAACATGAACTTGAATTTTTATAACATTAATTGAATTTTATCTAAATTAATATTTTCCATACGTGTGTAGCCAATTCAACGAAATTTCATGCTCTCGTTACCTGGTATTGCCCACTGACGGTTTGGATAAGTATAGACACAAATATTTTTCTGTGTGCTTCAAGAACTATGCTAAAGCAAATCGGTTGAGACTTACCCCGGAGCTGTATGATTTGGCGTGTAGGCCGCATTCGACAGCAAAATCCTGGGGCAGGTCAACTGTTAACAGGTTTAGGTTTCATACAAAAGATGTTGCGCGGGAAAGGACAACTGCAAATTTGGGTGTTTGTGTCTTTGGGGATACAAATAGAGAAGATTATGTGGACTTTTATGGTTGGATAAATGACATTCTCATGCTTCGCTACAACAAATCAAAGCTGACAGTGTTAATGTTTTTTTATCTTTGGACAATTTTGATTTTTATTTGTTTATTGTGATTTTTTGGTGATTTTTAAAAGTTATAGTGGTTTTTTAGATTTATAATGCTTTTTTGATGAATTATTGTATTTTTGATGATTTTTATGGATTATTATATTATTGACGAGTTTATGCATTCTTCATGAATTTATCTATTTTTGTTGGTTGAATGTATTTTCTTATGAATTGTATGTATTTTTAATGAGTTTTATGTATTTTTGATGATTTTGTTTTGTTGACTTAATGTCTTGGTAAGGCCCTGGTAATGCCCCAGCCCGTTACCGGCCTTTTCATAGCTTGGAAGTAACGTTTTAATGAGTTTTGGATCAACTTGTAATATGTATTTTTGTTGAATTATTGTCATCGTAAGGCCTTAGTAACGCCCAAGTCCGTTACAACCTTTTAATTAGTTTTATCTCCAAATTATGATACACTCAATTTCAATTTTAATAACTTTTGAACTTCTTCTAACGCTATGACAGGTCAAAATGATGTTGTACCTTCCAGGAGCGGCAGTGGGAGTAATGGTCGCTCAGACGCTCGTACGGGACATGGTGGTTCACGTAGGCGTCCATCAACATCAGCAAATTCCTCATATATTCCTGAGGGTTCAGTTTCCTCTGTGGAGGGTCTCAGTTTTCTACCTGATGAGATCGCATGATTGCTCATTCCTCCGACGCCTCTTCCTGATGGGAGGAGACTGATTCCTGTCGGCCAGTAAGTGCTTGCATATATTTTTTCAAAATTATTGTTTAAGCCAATTTTTCCTTAATGTTTGTTTCTTTTTATTTTGATTTTTGCAGCCTTGGCTCCAATTATCACAAAGTCTACCAAGATGTGTCGGCCGTACTCGAAAACAAGTTATGCGGTGTCCCGGCATGGTGGAGTGAGATGTCAAAGGTAGAACATGATTTGTGGGTACAGATGTTTGCGATAAACTAATTAACGATACTACCTAATAACATTTTATTATTAAATTTTATGCTCATTTTATGCTCGTTTTACTAATTCAAAGTATTCAAAATATGCTCGTTTTACTAATTTTATGCTCATTTTATGCTCGTTTTACTAATTCAAAGTATTGGTCGAAGATGTATAGGCAAAGAAAGGGAAAGATTTTGCAGAAGCTGCAGGAAAAACACCCTATTAACGAGAGTCAAGGTTTTGATGTGTGGCGCCCTCACTTCCACTGAAACTTTCCTTGGGAAAACTGGCAGATTTTCATCGATTCGCTTAACATTGAGAAATTTAAGAAGATGTCGGCACAAACGAAGATAAACTCGATGACCGAGGCCGCTTGGAGGCCTCGTTAGAGGCACGGATCATCGATGATGCAGAACTTCTACAAGTGCATGGTGGTCAGAGATAGACGACTAGTCAGCATCGAAGACTTTCATCATCATTCGGATGGTCCAGACAACACCGGGTTTCAGATCAGAATTTCAAAGTTATCGGTTTTGACTTTTTAACATTTATAGTTATTCCAATCACTAATATTTACATTTTTTGTTGACTAGGAGGAGTATTCGAGGCAGGTACTTGAGAAGTACTCGAACGAACATGAGACACCCCCCTTCGATTTGGAGATCTACAAAGAGGTTACCGACGCAGGTAATAAAGGGTGTTACCCTGGCGCTCCCCCGCAGCTGGTACATCCCAAGCAGTTCCAGATAGCGCAGCCATCTCCGGTAACTACTTATAAACTAATATTGCTACTTTTTAAAAATTTAACGTAGTTACTATTAAATTGATATACTTTTTCCATATATGTTCAGTACGAACTTGCCCAACAGGAGGAACTTAGGGCGTTGAAAGAGGCTCAGCGTAAAACAGAGGAAGCGGTTTGTATCCTTCAAGAGCGTCATGCGGAGCAAGATCTTTCAATGACAGAGCAACGGTGTTTTTCAGATTACTTGGCATGGGTGTGTAACGCAACCTTCAGCGTTGTCTGGAACAAGATGCTAGGGGAAGGCATGAAATAGGCACATGAAGTACCCTGGGCTTGGTTGCGGGATCATCATCCTCCCAGCAACCACGCAACCATTCGACGGCGCCAAACTTCCAGCATGCCATCTGACTGGGGCACCAACACCAGAAATGGCTGCGCCAAACCCCTTTATCCCATGGTCCCATCATTCGCGGGATGAATCTCTACCAGGCACTCCCGCCGCACCATGCCCCTATATCTCAGGGTCCCGTCATCTCTAGGACGGATTACGAGCTGAGAATTCATCAAGAGGAGCAGTTGACATATCACAACGAGTTGGACCTGAACTCGTTGAACAGACAAGGTTACGACGCCGATTGGGATGGATTCCACTATGACATACAACATCAGTAGTCGGGGACGTCGACGCGGCAGTCACCGAACCGTGGCACGGGGTAGGATGATTTCGAGCTTCCTCCACCATAGACCATTTTGTACACACATTTAATTTTGGATGCTTTTGTTATTGACATAATATTTATTTTATTTTAATATAATTACTTTTATTTATGTAATTAATTCTAAATCATAAATAAAAATTACTGATTTAAATTTTAAATCAATATTATAAATAAGCAAATAAAAAACGGGAAGAAAAAAAAAGGTTAGTAACGGTCTGGTAACGCACCAGACCGTTACCAACTGTGTCAGCGCTGACACAGCTGGTAAGGGGCTGGGGCGTTACTAGTCCGGTACCACAGGTAATGCCCCTGGTAACGCCCTGGTTCCTGGGGATTGATGTTTTAGCAACAGATTGGTAATAGGTCTCCCCCTTACCATAGGTAAGAGTTTTAGTAACGCGTAGGGGCATTACTAGACTCCAATCAACCACGTAGTGTAATTGAAGATAAAAGAAGTATATTAAAGTTGTAATAAAATTTATTGTAAGATACTCCCTTCGTCCGACGAAGATTGCATATTTTCTTTGTTATTTTCAGAGTATTTAATCTATGATTTATTTTTATAAATTCATAGACATCTAAAGTTAAATGATCCATATGTTTTTCATAATTTACATTCTAAACTTTCTAGATATATTTTTTTTTTATTTTTTCACTGTTCATTAGTTAACTTTTGAGACAAATACTGTAACTTGAAACATTAAAAGAAATGGTGCAATCTTCGTGGAACGCAGGGAGTGGTACCCAACTTAAAATTTGTAGTCAGTTGAAGTTTTCTTGTAAGGTGCAAATAAAATAAACAGAGCATAATTGCAGAATTTTAAATGTGAGAGATGTATCTGAAACTAGTTTTCCTCCCAACCCGCGCTCCGCTGCGGGGAGAATGAAAAAAATCAAAGTGATGAATGAAATTTTTTAAAATTCAAAACTTATTTTCTCTTATAAGCATTGAGAAAAATTCATTGGTAAATGTTCTTATCAATTTTTCATGTGTTAACTGATATAAAACAGAATATTATAAAAGAAATCGTATTAATGAGATATTTTGGCTTTCGTAACACAATTCATTTATGATAAGTAACTGAATTTTCAAGTTTCATCGTATCGGCTTATACAAACTTTTCACATATATTTAGGAATATGAGGTGGGTGGATAATTTTAAATTACAGTTAAGTATTCTCATATGACATGACTAAGAGAAATGAGAACACGTGGTATGTGCGAAATTTTTAACAAAATATAGTAAGATTCTTGAGAAATTGTATGAATGAAAATTCACAAAAACATTAGAAAAAGAGTGTTAGTGTTTTAACATCTAAAGAAGAGAAACGACTAGCCATTGTATTCAAGTAAAAATGTCTGAGCTTAAAATGCATAGATTATAAAAATAAAGAATTATAGGAGAATTAGAAAAAATCATAAAACTAAAGGATATATTGCTTAAAAAAAAAAGTAACATGATGATTGCAAAATTGAATGCACGAAAACATACACAAACAATAAGAATGCGGGTTTTTTTCAGTGTTTAAAATATTAGGAGGATAACATATTAATAAAAAAAAAAAGGTCAATGTGCAAAAACTATGAAAAGAAATGGGTGAATGTTAACATAATAGAAAATTATAGATAAAAAAAAAGCAAAAAAAAAAAAGTAGCATGATATTTGCAAAGTTGAATGCACGAAAATATACACAAATAATAACAATGCGGGTTTTTTTGTAGTGTTTAAAATACTAGAAGAGCAACATATTATTATTTAAAAAAATTAAGGATCAATGTACAAAACCCATGAAAATAAAGGGGGTGAATGTTAACATAATAGAAAATTATTATAAAAAAGAAAAAAGGAAAAAAAACACACACAAAAAAACAAAAATGTCACTGTTCACTTACTCTAGCATATGAGTGACAAATCTATAATAGCATAATTTCAGCATAATTTCAGTGCGGTCCTCTTGGCTCTTACCATTGTGATGTGACAACACCAATCTCAATGTGTTTCATGTGATATCGTTGTCATGTTTCACATGATATGAGATGAGCTTTCCGACATCTTTTTATTGCCGAAATTAAATTACTTAATAAACTCTGAAGTGTTTGGTTTAAAGAATTTAGAATATAGATTTTCAAAATCTCATGAATCTATAGAATTATGTGATATGATTTCTTTTGGAAAATAATTTCTATCTTTTTCAGAATCATAGAATTCCTCTTTTTTCACAAACTTCTGGATTCATAATACAAATTATAAGTAAGGTATTCTTAGAATCGATAGAATTGTTGGGTTTAAAAAATTACAATAAAGTCTTCAAACTTTATATACTGAAACATATAGTCCTTAAACTTTTGAAATTTTGCAAAATGGTCACTAAAAATTACACATTTGATCCGTGAGTTTTTAAATAATTTACAAAATGGTCCCTAAAAACTACACATTTAGTCCCTAAACTTTTTTTAAATTTACAAAATGAACCTTATAAAATTACATAATTAGTCCATAAACTTTTGTAAAAGTTATAAAATGATCTATATACAATCCATATTACTAGAATCCTTGAACCAAATACAAGATTGTGAGAATCTGCATTTCTATTTCCATCATTAATACTTTTTATATTTTCAGATTCCACGGGTTCTTAGAATTCGCGAACCAAACGCTCCCTATCTTCATTTTAATTATTCAACTATAAATTGGTGGTATTGGATATTATACTACATACTCCCACCATCCTTAAAAATTGTTACAATTTTCTTTTTGAGTTGTCTAAACGGGAAAAATGCCCTCATAGGCCTAAAACTTTTGCGATTTTTTACTTTTAGGCCTAAAACTTTTCGACTTCAAACCGTAGTCCTAAACGTTTCCTCTGTTGCTGGGTTTCACGCATAAATTGCAGATCACCGACGGAATTCTGACGTGGATGAATAACGACGTTAATTTTATATTGTCAGCTGCTATTTCACCGAAACAACGTCGTTTTGGATCCCTTTGATACCTCCATCTTGTCTTCTCTCATGATTTCAAATCAGAAGATGAAACAAAACGCTCACCTCTTTCACGAACCTAAATTCTTCTTCTCCTTCTCCTTCTTCTTCATCTCCATCTTCATCTTTATCTTGCATTAACAGGGCAAAAAAAACCAACAAGCAAAACCAGCCTACAAATTCTACTAATTCTACAAAAACCAGCAAGCAATGTACAGTACAAAACACACCAAAAAAAAAGAGCAAGCAACACTCCAAATTCTACTAATTCTCCAAACAACCAACAATTTTGTATTAACACAAAGCAATTTTGCACTAATTCTATGAAGTAGGCAATTTTTTTGCTTAACTAAAAAAACCCTAACTCGTAAATTTACCTTGAATTGTACTGTTGCTCAGCGACAAACCAGGTCGGCCACTCCTCTGCAGCACCGTCGGTCCCTCCTCGCTTCTGCTTCTATTCAATCATCCCCACTCTTGGCCCCTCCATGCTTCACTCGCGCCCAACAGGAGAACTTTCTTCTTTGTTTTTTTTTTTTTACAATTCGTGACTGATTCTAAATAGACTTGACCAGATAAAACAAGTGTGGGGCAAAATGACGTTGTTTTGCTGAGCTAAAACGACGTAGTTTTTGTAAAATGCGTGCTGGGTGTTGAAAACTAATAGTGTTACTCGTCCACGTCAAGATTCCGTCGGCGATCTGGCAATATAGGCCTGAACCCCAGCGACGGAGTAGACGTTTAGGCCTATCGTTCGAAGTTAAAAAGTTGTAGGCCTAAAAGTAAAAAACCGCAAAAGTTTTAGGCCGATTAAGACATTTCCCCTCTAACTAAATTTCCTTTTATGAAAAGTTTTTTTACATCAATTTTACTTTATTCCTATTTTCTATTTCCATCTAGAAAAGATATTTTTGTTTTATATACACGTTTTATCTCTTCATTCTCAAGTCAACACACATTCTTAATCTATATGTCGGTTAAAATGGTGCATCAAAAAATAATATAGATAAATTGAAGTCAAATTGAGATAAAAAATCAAACGTCGCAAAATTTATGGGATGGATGAAGTATTTATGATACTTGATGTGACAGTGCAAATAATAGCCTTTTTGTGTTTTTTTTTTTTTTTGCTTTTATTAGTTTGGGGATAACTTTTTTTATGCACTTAGTTTTCAAATATATAATTTAAGTCTCTGTCAAATGTTTTATCTTTTTCAATTAAAACTCTTTTCATATGTGATAAATCTCTTGGTGCCACTATTATTATTATTATTACTACTACTTCCCAAATATTTTCAACTTTACAACTTAATCCATTTTTTGTGGGCTAACCTTATGTGAATTTTATTTTTTAATACATTTTTTACATCGGATCACATTAAATATTGTGACTTTAGCATCTTATATTTTTTTATTCATTTATAATTTTTATGATTTTTTTGCATCAATCCCATATATTTTCAATTTTTTCGTCCTTTTCTTCCTTTTTTGTGTTTACATTTATTTGTGTAGGGATGAGTTCTTTTACTCGCCTATATTTTTAATTATGTTTTTAAACATGAAAGCTATATGCTCCAGTCACTTTTTATTTATTTATTTATGTGTCGGTGCTTCAAATAAAAAATATATATAATGGTTTTATGCCATTTTTCATCTATTTTTATCTGTTGTCATTTTTTAACTTTTTCTTTTATTTGAGGTAACTCTTTTGTTTCATTTTATTTTCTACTTCGATCACTTTCTTTCGTTTTATTCACTTCATCCCAAAAACTTTGTAATCTTACTTGGTAACTACTTGTAAACGAATATTGATACTTTTTAAAAAATTAACTTGGTTACTATTAAATTTATATACTTTTTTCATGTATGTTCGGTACGAACTTGCCTAAAAGGAGGAATTTAGGGCGTTGAAAGAGGCCCAACACAGAGCAGAGGAAGCGATTTGTATATTTCAAGAGCGTCAGGTGGAGCAAAATCTTTCAATGGCAGAGCAACGACGTTTTTCAGACTATTTGGTGCGGGCGTGTAGCGCAACCTTCAGCGTTGTCTGGAACAAGATGCTAGGGGAAGGCATGATACAGACACATGAAGTGCCCTGGGCTTGGTTGCAGGATCATCATCCTCCCAGCAACCCATCAACCATTCAACGGCGCCAAACTTCCAGCACGCCATCTGACTGGGGCACCAGCACCAGAAATAGTCGCGCCAAACCCCTTTATCTCGTGGTCCCATCATTCGCGAGACAAATCTCTACCAGGCACCCCTGCCGCACCATGCCTTTATATCTCAGGTTCCCGTCATCTCTAGGACGGATTATGAGCTGAGAATTCATCAAGAGGAACAGTCGACTTATCACAACTAGTTGGACCTGAACTCGTTGAACAGACAAGATTACGACGCCGATTGGGATGGGTTCCACTATGAGATACAACATAAGTAGCCGGGGACGTAGACGCGGCAGTTGCTGAACCGTGGCACGGGGCAGGATAATTTCGAGCTTCCTTCACGATAGACCATTTTGTACACATTTAATTTCGGATGCTTTTATTATTGATATAATATATTTTTTATTCTAATATAATTACTTTTATTTATATAATTAATTCTAAATCATAAATAAAAATTACTAATTTAAATTTTAAATCAATATTATAAATAAGCAAATAAAAAATAGGAAGAAAAAAAAAGGTTAGTAACAGTCTGGTAACGCACCAGGCCATTACCAATTGTGTCAGCGCTGACACAGCTGGTAAGGGGCTCGGGCGTTACCAGTCCGTTACCACTAGTAATGCCCCTGGTAACGTCTTGGTTGCTGGGGATGGATGTTTTAGCAACGGATTGGTAATGGATCTCCCCCTTACCATAGATAAGAGTTTTAGTAACGCGTTAGGACATTACTAGACCCCAATCAACCACGTAGTGTAATTGAGGACAAAAGAAGTATATTAAAGTTGTAATAAAATGTCTGGTAAGATACTCCCTCCGTCCGACGAAGATTGCATATTTTCTTTGTTATTTTTACAGTATTTAATCTACGATTTATTTTTATGAATTCATAGACATGTAAAGTTAAATGATTCACATGTTTCTCATAATTTGCATTCTAAATTTTCTAGATATATTTTTTTTTTATTTTTTTCACTATTCATTAATTAAATTTTGAGATAAACACTCAAATTTGATACATTAAAAAAAATGATAGAATCTTCGTGGAACGCATCGAGTAGTACCCAACTTAAAATTAGTGGTCAGTTGAAGTTTTCTTGTAAGGTGCAAATAAATTAAACAGAGCATAATTGCAGAATTTTAAATGTGAGGGATGTATGTGAAACTAGTTTTCCTCCCAACTGAGCGCTACACTACGGGGAGAATGAAAAGAAAAAAATAAAAGTGATGAATGAATTTCTTTGAAATTCAAAACTTATTTTCTCTTATAAATTTTTCAGAAAAATTCACTCTTAAATGTTATCATTAATTTTTCATGTGTTAATTGATGTAAAGTAAAGTATTATAAAAAAAATGATATTAATGAGACATTTTGGATTTCCTAACACAACTCATTTATGATAAATAACTGAATTTTCAAGTTTCATCGCATCGATTTATACAAAATTTTCACATATATTTAGGAATATGAGTGGATAATTTTCAATTACAGTTAAGTATTCTCATGTTAAATGATTAAGAGA
>JBBYHH010400845.1:0-11731 GCA_038382905.1 Daphne laureola
CCGTAACCCAAAGCCCAACAGTTGACCTCTTCCATTTCTTCCTTAGCTGATTCATGTTTCCCCATGTCCTCCCTGTAAAAATTCTCGGGTGAGGAAGTCGGGTAATGAATTCTTTCCGCCATCAACATGTTCTATATCAAAATCGAAGAGAACTAAAATGGACTGTCATCTTGTAAATATTTGTTTTGATGCAAGATTTTTGACGTCTTTGAGAATGATACTTTTAGCTGCTTTGCAATCAGTTCTAATTAGAAAATTCTGATTTAGTAGGTCTTCTTCGAACTTTGTTACACAAAAAACAATTGCCAAGATTTCTTTTTTTATCGTGACATTGTTTTGTTGAGCCTCGTTCCATACTCCTCATGTAAATCTAACCAGTTTTTCTTTGTTATCAACCTTTAGTTTTAATATTCCTCCATAGCCCATTTCACTAGCATCTTTTTCAATTATTTTAAACGTTTATGGGATAGGAATGGTGGTACATGAGATTTCTTTGATTTTTCTTTTTACAAGTCTAATAGCTTGTGTTTGAACTTTTCCCCATTCTGGAGGATTTTTCTTTAACCTGTCAAACAAAGGTTTGACGTCTTTAACCATATCTTTGTAGAATTTAGAGACTTAGTTAAGGCTTCCTAAAAACCTCTGTAACTGTTTCTTATCCTTAATTTCATCAGGAAATTTTTATGTAAAGTTTATTGATCTATCAATTGGTTTTATGGTTCCTCTATATATCATATGCCCAAGGAACCAGACATTTGTTTGGAATAATTCTATGTTTTTTGTTGAGACTGTCAATCTTGTTTCCCAAGGATTCTCCTATTTTTCTTCTTTTCCCACTTAGAGTGGTCTTGTTCTTGGCTATTTATTTTTTCTAAATATCTTAAAAGTATTTATTTTCTTGTATCTGGATCTTCTATATTTTTGGCAATTTCTAGCACTATTTCATCTGCCTCGGTTATTGCATTTATTTGAAGCACATTTAGTTCTATTTTTCCAAATATCTTTTGGATGTCACATGAATCACATTGGCATTTTGATCCACAACTTGCGTCCGATTCTTGACTTGACTCACCGCTTAAGTCTAGCTCATTGAGTTCATTTGAACTTTCTCCTAAATCATTAGATATTTCTTCAAAATCCTCTCCAGACTCACTATTTAGCATAATTTGCATCAGACTTTGTTTCAAGCCTTCATCAATTTGTAGAGAGTTTATTTTCTGCCTAGTTCTACATTTGTTATGAAAGTGTCCTATCTTTTCACATTTCTAACAAATTGGTTCGCATTTCTTTCTAGATGTTCTATCAAAAATTTTGTTCCTAAATTTCTTGTATCTCATAGGTCTTTCTTCGCGTTTTTCTTCTCTTCTTTCGTATCTCCTATAATTTCTATAGGGTTTGTTTCTTTTATACCTTCTACGTGATCTTGAAGACTATATCCATATTGGGAACAAAAACTTCTCATCTCTCTTTTTCCCTCGAGTCTCCTCTTTTTAACTTATTTTTTCCATTTAAGCTCATGACACATATTGAGCCAAACTTCTTTAATTTCTGAAAATATTTGACCATAAGTATAATTTTTTATTTCTAAACTCCCTTTATTCCTTTTTCTCATATGGTCAACAACTAGTTGCCCGAAGTGTCTTGATAATCCTTGGATAAATTTTTATTTCCAAATTATGGAATTGCAATCCTCTCGTTCATATACCTTTGAGAGGAAAGTGTATTTATATCATTCTAAATATGATAGAGTTTTACATTTCAAGTTGAGTAACAGTTCTCCATTTAGTTTTTATTTAGCCTCTCATGTTCCTATGAAATGTAGGTAAATTGTTAATATTAATATGTTAACTACATCAGATTCTATTATTCTGATAGTTTGATTTCCTAGTGCTACTTCTATATCTTTTGTAGCGTTTCTAACTTCTTGTCTTGCCTATTCTGAAAGATATTTATCTCACCAATTTCTTAATTACCCTGTAAATCCTGAGATTATCATGTCCGCAATTTGTTGGTGAGTTGTTTCTCTGTTCATACTTTTAACAGTTATCCCATACATAAACATATGGTGAATTATATGAGATATTTGATATTCTGAGAGACCATCAATGTTTCATTCTCATATTTCATCTCCTCTATAGGCAGGAAACGAATCAGGTTGCTAATAATTGATGTGTCTAATGTCTACTGGGGATGGTTTATTAGTGTACGGATGTGAAACATTTCATACTTTTGATGGTCCTCCTCTTTCCAGACTGGCTATTTTCTTGAAAGGGTTTCTCCGTAATGACATTGAGTTGGGGTCCCTTTTGTCTTTCTTTAATAGTAAGCTTTCCTACTTGTTCGACTAATTCTTTCATCCTATCAGAAACGTTATCATATCTTCTTCCTAGTTTAAATGTTAGAATACTAGAAGGAAGGTGGATGGGGGGCCTAGAAGTGCTGGGTTTCTATTGGATGGGGGTTTAGAAGTACTGGGTTTGCTTTGATCTGTTCTTTTAGTCTCTTCTATTCTACACATTTGTCTCCTTATCGATTGTAGATAGAGATTTGTGTAACTATTTTGCTCAATCAGAGATTGAAGATCTTTGATTTCTGCCTATTTAGAACTATTTTATTTGTTAATAGTTTTAAAAAATAAGGTAGTTGCTTGTTCTCCTAAGACAATTATTTTAGAGAGAGTGTGTGTCGTAGTTATTTGTTTTATTTCTTCTCCTTCTTTGATCTTGTAGGTATTTCATGTTTCTTCTAAAGCAGACAGAGTTGTTTCGTCATCTAGAACCATTGTTGGAATAAACCACTCAAAGAATTTTAAGTTTGCTCTAGTTTGATGAATTTCTTTATACCAAAGTTTTTGTATTTCTCGCCTATTGCTTTTGATATAATTGTCTGATAACCATTTCCTTTTTATCACATTTTCTGTCGATCAAAACTTATTTCTTAGATTACCATAGTCTATTTTGAAACGTTTTCTTATCATGTTTAATTCAAAGTCTGAGAAACTAACTCTATGATCTTCAATTGATTTAGATGATTGGTCAGTTTCTACTTTAACTGGATCGATTTTATAAACAGGATGAGACACTTATTCTGTTGATTGTCTTACTCTTCTGATGTATTTTTCATATTATGTTTCTGGCATATGCGAACATGATGCCCGAGATGGTATTTTTGGGGGGGTTTCTGAGAAATTGATTATTCTGGTTATTCTATCTTTTCCAAATTTAATTTCAACTTCTCCATTTTCATATTCTATAATTTTATTTACTTTTGTTGTCATTAGTGGTTTGACGGGTTTTTCATTTTGCATTATCCATTTATCAGGTAAACAGATATCACTCCACTTTATCGACTTTGAAATAACCACATTAGTTTTCTCAGCGTTTGCTTGGATTAAGAGAGTTTCTCCGTTTGTATCAAATTCTAAAGCCTTTGGCTCTATTTGTGTTGTCATTATCTTGTAGTATATTCTGTATACCAGGGCTAAATTCTGAGATCCTTGTAACATATCAAATCCAGATGTGAGTATATTTACATTTAAAACTTTCATGATATGTGGATCTTTTAAAGAAACTCTGAAATTTGGGTGACAATTAAAGTATATTGGGTCATCACATAGACTGGATTCTACAATTCCCAAGAGAGAATCAGTAAATTTGTTATGCTTGTGATCTCTTAAGGCAATAACAACAGAAGTGTTTAACCCATTTCTGGTTAATGGTTTTAAAGCAATCTGAACTAACCCAACATGTAGATAGTTATAGTGGTTATCCAGGTGGTCTTATATCATGTATTTGGACAGTAGTTCAAACTTATGATCGTCTTCCATTATCGAAACAGTTCTCTCTACCATTTTATTGGAATATGTGGTTCTTAATTCGAAAGTCTCTTTCTCGTAGACTTCGAATTTGTTAACTTTTAGGATATTCCAATTTTCTAAACTTTTTTCTATGTCTCGAATAATTATGTCTTGAGTATTTTTTACTCTTCCTCTCTCTTTCGATTCTTCTTCTTCGTGTCTCTTAGAAGCAGTTCTAGTTAAACTTTTAAATATTTCATCTATTGATTAACAAAGTTGGTTACAAGATTTTAACAATTATCTGTCAACGATTGATTTTTACTCCTTCTTACAGCCCTCTGGGTCTTACGGAGTAAACGCGACTTGGATCATAAACTATAAAATTCTTGTGAACAAATCTTCTGAAAAAGGCCAGGAAGACAGCTTTCTAAAAATTTGGGGTGAAAGGGGCACAAACTTGATACTTTGAGGAAGGAATATTCTCTTGTAGGGAGTTTTAAGCCTAAAAGTATACCTTTATAAGTTTTAGGGCTATTTTTTTTAAACTCTAAGTTTTAGGCTTAGTTTGCAAAAATCATCAAAATTTTAGGCATAGTTTGACATATTTCCCGTCGTCAGGCTATGGCTTTAAGTCATAAGTTTTAAGGGAAAATGTTCAATTTTTCTCTTAATATTTATTCGTTGGATTCTTTTTGTCATTATTTTAAAAATTAATGAGTTCTTTTTTATCATTGTCGTTATAGTTTAGGGTTTTTTTTTGCCACTTCTGTTAAATTAATTTCACACTAAACTCTAAAATTTATAGAAATCGACAAATTAACATACATTTTACAGTTTCATCTATTTTTCGCTTTAACCTTATTAATAGACCTTAATGATCGAGTGTGAAATTGGAGTGATGGAGTCACCACGAACCACCGTTGAAGGACTCACCGCATTTGATTTTGCCGAAATCGACATCCTTCTCGGTGGCTTCACCGATTTTTCTTTCCCGAATGGATCGAGAACACCCACACTCTGGCTTACCGCCCCTGCTTGCCTACCCTTGTAAATTCAGATGTACAATTACAGATACAAAAATTGGATAGTGGAACTAGATTTATAGAGAGGAATAAGTACAAACTTGTGTGTAGAGGAAGAAGCTAAATTTAAACCAGAACTATGTTTACAGTTTATACCAAGAAGCAATCGTTGTGCCTGAAAATGGAGAGTGAGAAGCAAAATTTAGATCGGAAACATAACACGAGAGGAGGAGGAGGAGAAGAAGAATATGATGATGATGAGGAGGAGGAGGAGGAGGAGGAGGATGAACAAACTAATTATTGTGTCTTATAGGTGGCAGATGACTGATTCTTGATAATTTCTTTCATGTTTGTGCACTGTTCTGTTCTTTCTGTTCTTGATATTTGAATTTTTAGAGAATTAAACCATCATCAGATTAATTTTGAGTTAATGTTTTAGGACTTAGATAGTAACTTTACAAATTTAAGATTATTTATAATAAAAAAAAAATTGGGATAAATTGAGCATGAAAATATATCCATAGCGTGAGAATATTCCTACACATTAACAGCATTAATGGTAAAAACAATCAGCAAACATATTACGATCGGAAACACACGATGGATAGCAATAAATGATATCCTCTTGAAAGTATTTGCCAGATTTTAAAATGCAATTATATGAAATTATTTTGTCCTATTTTCTTATTTTCATTTAAAACTTTTTTTTTTTTTTGCATGACACAAACTTTTTTATTCTTTTGAACTACCGTAGATATTCTTGCTTAATTAGTTACCCGTAGATATTATTTTTTGTCCCATTTTTGTATTTTAAATGCAATTACATACCATTTACGTTTCAAAAAAATTAATATATTTTATTTTTAATATTTAATCTATAATTTTATTTTTTTAATAATTTAACATGTAAATTTAAATATTTTAAATATAAATTATAGATCGATTTATCTAAATTTTAAATCTATAACTTCTTTAATGAGTTCTTTCTCGTAATATACTGTGTCAGTGAGAGATGATGAGGTGAAAGTGAAGTGAAACAATCCCAATCCACGGCTATGTTCAATCACCTCACGTATTTGTTCTACAGTGTCTTATAACAGTGTTATTGAACGTTTGGCAGTTTTTCTGTTTTGGGGACTGAAATGCACGATAAGAAAAAGTTAAAGGAGATTAACGGAGTTTCTGATAGACGACGATAGCTGCATAACATAGCCGGAAGCTGAGACATCTTTTCAGTTTCTGTATCATGCGCAACCAAAAAGACAGACAGCAAATTCTCTGAGGACTCCTTTTGATTTGACCCATTATTTATTTATTTATTTCTTTTTAAAGAGGCAGACTTTTATTTTTGGCTCCTAATTAAATTAAATATGGTCTAAACCGGCTATATTGCACCTGAACAATGTGAGCATGTTCTTTTCACCAACATCTCACAACCAATAACTCTTCAATTTTTACAGATTTATTTTAAAAAAAATCTCTTGTAAATCTCCCTCCAATTTTCAAATCAAATCAATTTACAACAAATTGTTGCCGAAAATAACACACCCTTAAACTCGCTAGCTTCACTTAGATCGAAGAAGACAGCTAAACCAGCCACCTGTTTTTTAACTCCATTTTACTGTATGTGCAAAAAAGTAATCACCAACAGACGCAGAAAATGAAATGCATGTTTAATTTCTGTTATTATTTATTTCAAGTTTCAACTCCCTAATCAGGAGTATATTACTGAATAATCGAAAAACATCAATGACTGACAGAGTTTTAGCTCATGTTGTAGCTGGGCTGCATATATGCTGGTGAGTTTTAACTATAAAGTTATTTATATTTTCAAACCTTAATTTATATTGTAATATAAGACGTATGATTCTTGTTTCTTTTTTTAATGCGCAATAACTAATATGATTAATCCAACAATGACATCTTTGGTTAAGGTCTGGCCTAATAGTAGAACTTTAAAAAGTCTTAGCCTTAACCTTACATCTTTATTGAAATTTTAGACCTGAAGTAATATACTAGTAGTATATATGTTTAGGCATTAATTATACGAGTAGTCAAATAGTTTTAAGCCTAATTTACAAATATGTATATGTGTTAAAATAATTAGGTTTAGAAATGCAACTTTAATTTTCAGAACTAAGATAATCAGAGTTTCACCCACATGGGCGGGCCAGTTGAAGTGCCGAAAAGGTGTAAACGAATTAATCAAGTTAGGGGACCATGTGGAATTTATTTTTGTTTGTTTGAATGACATAAGTTATTTCTCAAATAATTCCACAATTGGAATGCTAGATTTTTTGTATTCATTAAATTTAAATATATTTATATTTATACTTAGTAATTTTTGCTCTAAAAAAACAAAGAGAATCTATTTGATAAACTTAGACTTACATGCACAACAAATGACATATTGAGGTTAAATACAAGTCGCAGTAGAGTAAGAGAGGCTCTCTACGAAATTTATGGATTGATGAGGGGTACAGTTGAAAATTTTAAAAATGGTAAGGGACTAATTAAAAAGTAAATAAATTGCTCCATAGGTGATTGGATATATTTCGTCTTAACTTTTTAACCCCTTCAATCGGAAACACCTCAACCGTTTTACCGTTGTTGGAAGAGCTCTTTTGGATTCATCCGTCAAACAGGAAAACATGAGGGACCTAAGTAAATTCTGAGTAGAAATTGAGGTGAGAAATGAAACGAGTCGGGTCGAGCTCGGCTCGAGTTCGAACTCTAACGAGCCCAATGAGTCAAGTTTTACGAGCCTCAAGCTTGAGCCCACTTTTAAGCTCGTTTACTTGACGAGTCAAGCTCGAGCTTGAGATATTCAGCTCGAAAAGCTCACGAGCCTTAACGAGATTATATAAAATATCTAAAGTGTATTTTTAATTAAGTCTTTTCTATTCCTACATAGTACGTAGACCCTTACCCCTCTTACAAAATTTCGACTCTCAATAAAATTCTGATATTTGATCCATTAATTAAATTTTTTTGATACAATTAACAATTTATT
The DNA here is from genome assembly GCA_038382905.1 of Daphne laureola. NCBI lineage: Eukaryota > Viridiplantae > Streptophyta > Magnoliopsida > Malvales > Thymelaeaceae > Daphne > Daphne laureola. Next base: position 7,832 of record JBBYHH010400845.1, read on the forward strand.
TCATAGATTGAGATTTTTTGAGCTCACTAGCTTGATTCGAGTCTAATCAATCCAAACTTAAATGAACCTAACCAAATTTCATTATCAAGCCGAGTCTCCCAGACTCGGGCTCTACTTGACTCATGCTCACCCCTAGTAGGGACTTGCCAAGTTTCCATACTGGATGGAGAAGAATCCTGACTACTTTCGTACCCGTCCAGTCGGTTTACACGAACACAAAGTTTTGAGGACACACGTGCATGGGGCCCCATCAGACCTTATAGAAAACAAACAATAATTTGTTATTGACTTAATTCAACATAACTTGAGATTTTGCAATCAAGGAGAAAGAAAGAAAAAAAGATATCCGATGGCGGCGAAGCGCAACCATCTCAGATCTCCGGCAATGTCTGCCTCCGGTACTAATTACTCGTATATATATAGTTCATTTTCTCTCTTTAATGTCATGATCAGTAGTCTAGATATAAATTAAACCCATTTCTTTTTTCATGCAGATGCATGACGTCATAAGGGAGCAGAGGAGGTGGTGCGGCGGATGAAGCAACTAGTTGATCAGCATGGTGGTTCAAAATCACCAAACCGCAAATTAGTCAGCAGGGCGCGGGCAATGCTGAGGAGGATGCGCTTGGAGGCAACGGAGAAGAGAGTCGAGCTCATTCGGATGAAAGAGGAGCTCGCTGAAGCGGAAGTGGCGGCAGAGGAGATGGTGGAAGAATTCGCCCGAATGAAAAAACACAAGTTAGGAACAGGCGGCGACGCTTCTCCACAACATCATCATCTGTGGTGGCGGCCTCTAAACTAGCTACTAGTGGGTACCCGATGTTGTTGAAAATAATGTGAAAATTATATGAATGATAAATTGTCATTTTTTTACATTTTAATTTTTACAATTATTAGGAGGTTTATGTGTCATTAGTGGTGATGTTATGACCATGGTTATGACCATTAGCAGAGAAGTTTTACCATCATAAGTATCGTAGTTTATGGCCTTTAGGATGAAAGGTTATGACTAGCATAATGATGCATTATAGTGTCTTTTATGGCTAGGTCTCTCTCAATCACTATAAAAAGACACCTCCACAATCCATATTCCACTACTAGAAAAATGTCATTTACTGACAGCTTACATCGACAGACTTTTTATTTTCGGTAGGACTGACGGAGGAGCTGTCGGTATGTCTCCGGCGAACATATACCGACAGATTGTCTGTCGGTATATTGAGACCATCAACACACTGTTTGTCGATATATATTTTTTAATTATTTATTCTTTACAAAATGTGGAATTTGAGTTAAAGATAAGTAAAAGTAGAATTAGATGTTAATTTAGTACGTATGTGACGTTTTAAAGTAATTTTGAAATTAAATATGTTCAAGCTATACAAATTTAGTAAAATTTTTGGATTTTATAAAAAATAATAGAATGGATAAAAATTTGATATATGTAAAAATTAAGATTAAAATTTGAAAAAAATATTTGAAGCACCGATAGATTGTCTGTCAGAAATTAAAGCCACCGACAAACTGTCTGTCAGAATTTGACCGAAATTGAGTTACCGACAGACTGTCTGTCAGTCAGAATCTGACCGAAATCGAGTCACCGATAGACGGTTTGTCAGTTTAAATTTTTTAATTATTTGTTCTTTACTAAATGTGGCATATGATTTAACAATAAGTAAAAGTAGAATTAGATGTTAATTTAGTACGTATGTGATGCTTGAAAGTAATTTTGAAATTAAATATGTTCAAGTTATACAAATTTAGTAAAAAACTTGGACTTTTAAAAAAAATAATAGAATGGATAAAAAATTGATATATGTAAAAATTAACATTAAAATTTGAAAAAATATTTGAAGCACCGATAGATTGTTGGTCGGAAATTAGGGCCACCGACAGACTGTCTGACAAAATCCGATCGGAATTGAGTCACCGACAGACAGTCTCTCAGAATCCGATCGGAATCGAGTCACCGATAGATGGTTTGTCGGTATACATTTTTTAATTATTTGTTCTTTACAAAATGTAGCATTTGATTTAAGGATAAGTAAAGGTAGAATTAGATGCTAATTTAGTACATATGTAACTGTTGAAAATAATTTTGAAATTAAATATGTTCAAGTTATACAAATTTAGTAAAAGTTTTGGACTTTATAAAAAATTATAGAATGGATAAAAATTTGATATAAGTAAAAATTAAGATTAAAATTTGAAAAATTATTTGAACCACCGATAGATTGTTTGTCGGAAATTAGGGCCACCGACAGACTGTCTGTTGGAATCTGACTGGAATTGAGTCACCGACAGACTGTCTGTCAGAATCCGACCGGAATCGAGTCACCGATAGACGGTCTGTCGATATACTTTTTTTAATTATTTGTTCTTTACAAAATGTGATGTTTGATTTAAAGAGAAGTAAAAGTAGAATTAGATGTTAATTTAGTACATATGTGACGCTTGAAAGTAATTTTAAAATTAAATATGTTCAAGTTATACAAATTTAATAACAAAATTGGACTTTATAAAAAATAATAGTATGGATAAAAAATTTATATATGTAAAAATTAAGATTAAAATTTGAAAAAATATTTGAAGCACCGATTGATTGTTGGTCGGAAATTAGGGCCACCGACAGACTGTCTGGCAGAATCCGATCGAAATTGAGTCACCGACAGGCAGTCTGTCAAAATCCGATCGAAATCGAGTCACCGATAGATGGTTTGTCGGTATACATTTTTAAATTATTTGTTCTTTACAAAATGTGGTATTTGATTTAAGGATAAGTAAAGGTAGAATTAGATGCTAATTTAGTACGTATGTGACAGTTGAAAGTAATTTTGAAATTAAATATGTTCAAGTTATACAAATTTAGTAAAAGTTTTGGACTTTATAAAAAATTATAGAACGGATAAAAAATTGATATAAGTAAAAATTAAGATTAAAATTTGAAAAAATATTTGAACCACCGATAGATTGTTTGTCGGAATTCACGGCCACCGACAGACTGTTTGTCGGAATCCGACCGGAATTGAGTTACCGACAGACTGTCTATCAGAATCTGATCGGAATCGAGTCACTGATAGACAGTCTGTCGGTATACATTTTTTAATTATTTGTTCTTTACAAAATCTGGCATTTTATTTAATAATAAGTAAAAGTAGAATTAGATGTTAATTTAGTACGTATATGAAGCTTGAATGTAATTTTGAAATTAAATATATTCAAGTTATACAAATTTATTGAAAAATTTGGACTTTATAAAAAATAATAGAATGGATAAAAAATTGAAATATGTCAAAATTAAGATTAAAATTTGAAAAAAATATTTGAAGCATCGAGAGATTGTCTATCGGAAATTAAGGCCACCGATAGACTGTCTGTCAGAATGTGACCGAAATTGAGTCACTGACAGACTGTCTGTCTGTCAGAATCTGACCGAAATCGAGTCACCTATAGACGGTCTGTCAGTTTATATTTTTTAATTATTTGTTCTTTACAAAATGTGGCATATGATTTAAAGATAAGTAAAAGTAGAATTAGATGTTAATTTAGTACGTATGTGACACTTGAATGTAATTTTGAAATTAAATATGTTCAAGTTATATAAATTTAATAAAAAAATTGGACTTTATAAAAAATAATAAAATGGATAAAAAATTGGTATATGTAAAAATTAAGATTAAAATTTGAAAAAATATTTGAAGCACCGATAGATTGTTTGTCGGAAATTAGGGCCACCGACACACTATGTGTCGGAATCATACCGGAATTGAGTTATCGACAAACAGTCTGTCGGAATCCGATCGGAATCGAGTCACCGATAGATGGTCTGTCGGTATACATTTTTTAATTATTTGTTCTTTACAAAATGTGGCATTTGATTTAAAGATAAGTAAAAGTAGA
>JBBYHH010400955.1:0-11730 GCA_038382905.1 Daphne laureola
ACTTACGCATTTTAGTCTCTAAATTATAAAACGTGTCAATTTTATCTATGAAATATGTAAATTCAAGTACTTTAATCCTTTAACTCGGTAACTCGTTCAATGAGACTCTAACGTTATTGAGGTTTTTTTTACTGATAGGTGACCTATTTATAAGAATTTAAAGCATTAGATTACAAATGTTTAACTTCAAAACTTTAAGGGGTTGTAGTGGTCAACTCTGCTTCTCTGTTCAACCCGACCCACCCACCCAGAAAACCTAGTGAAACAATACTTTTATTAGATTTGATAGGTTTATGACTTTCGACCTCGATTTGAAAGAACTAAGATCATAATAAACATTTTTTCATAAGGTCAATTAACATTAATACGGTTAAAGAGGTAAAGTGTTTGACAATGTATAGTTGAAGGACTGAGTTTCCATGTTTTATAATTCATGGACTAAAATGATTGAGTCAACATAATTCATGAGACTATCTAATAATAAAGCTAAGAATGAAAGTAAGATGTAGGAAAATAGTTATCCTATTAATAAATAAAATCTTTAAAAAGAAAAAGAAAATGAAAAACAAGAGCTCACACTTCTAACACACACCCTACTATAATAGTCTAGAGTCTCATTTTACTATTCATTCACATGTTTCTAAATGTTTTATATATATATATATAATTATGTGGCCAAGTAGTTAGATTTAATACTCAAAGGTTAAAAGTGAATATATATAAAACAAAAGTAGAAATGAAACATATTGTTTGAGAATTTTTTTATAGGCAAATAAATGGAGTGTATATAAGATAATGAAGTGAGATTTGAAAAATTATAAACAAATTAAAACGCATGCATGTTGAGTCCATTTCGGGCATTGTGAAGTCACCCTTACAATAATGTACAATTATTGTATTAGTTTTGACTTTCTCTTGCACCATAATTTCCCTTTTTAATTTGGGAATAGCTCACTTTGAGCACTACATATAGTATATGTTGGACCTCTACCTTCCCATTTCTTATGTAATTAAGGAATAAATATATATAAAAAAAACTTAGTATAAAAGTTATGTGTACTATTCTAGATGTAATTTAATTGATAGCGTAAATATTGAGAGTATTTTATAATCTTACATCTGGAAGAAAAAAAAAGTGAACGGTCTTAAATGTGACGTTTGAAAAAATCCATGCCTAAAATTGCCATTTTCACTTATGTAATGAACTGACTCTCCAGTCTTCCCTAGGGGTGGTAACCAGCCGAACCGAGCTCGAACATGTGATGTTCGAGTTCGAGTTCGTGAGAGTGGCTAGAATTCGAGTTCGTTCGAGCCGAGCTCGAAAAAAATGGCTCGAGCTCGGCTCGTTTAATATTCGAGTTCGGCTCGATAGTTCGTGAGCTCGAAAAACTTAAGTATTTAATTAATTAAAATAGGAAAAAATAAGGATTAAGTTGTAAATTATCCCAAAACCATCATTTTTCTTAGGTTCGTGGCTCACTCGGCTCATTTAACGTGGTTTGACTGTTCGAGCTCGAAATGGCTCTTGAATGGCTCGGTTCGTTTTATACTTCTAGCTCGAATTGGCTCGCGAGTTGGCTCGTGAATGGCTCGGTTCATTTTATACTTCTAGCTCGAATTTGCTCGCAAGTTGACTCGAGCCGAACCTAAAAGGTTCGAGCTCGGCTCGTTTTACTATTCGAATTAAAATTTCAGTTCGAGTTCGAGTTCGAGTTCGTGGCTCGTGAAACTCGACTCATTTAATGTGTTTCGAGTTCGACCTCGAACGATTCACGAACCAACTCGGTTCGTTTATCATCCCTAGTGTGGAAATTGAAAGTTGTACGAAATTGCAGTAGTGGTATCAACATGAGGATTTGCAGTTCCCGAACGGTCGTCTGACATTTACATGTAAACAATTAGACTTGAATGGTGCTTTTAGCCCTTAAAACTAGTACTCCCTTCTCCGTTTATGAAAATCCACAATTTGTTTTTTATATTTTAAAATTTAATATTTAATTAAAATTTTAATAAAAACAAATAATTTAAAATATATATATATATATATATATATATATCTATCTAAATTTTTTAAATATTAAATTATGATATACATATATATAATATTTAATTTTAAATATTTAAATATTTATAAAAAAAATTATAAGTTAAATATTACAAAATTATCAAAATAAATGGGCTAATTTTTTTTTGTAGACGGAATGAGTACTATAAGTATATATTTGAAGCATATTCGGTGTTCTTGTGCCAAACGAAAAGATGGATTTGCACCAATTCTCACGAGGATACGTCACATACCACTGTTTAATTCACTTTGTCATAAGTTTTTTTTTTTTTAAAGATGGAATGACATTTATTTAATATTAATTGAATAAAATCGTAGAATAATCATAGAGAATGACTAAAGATCTTAATTCGAAGTCCTAGTATTTTGGCCGTGGTCAAGCACGAACGTAGTAAAACCGCAACCCCGAAGAAATAAACATAACATATAAACTAGAGGAACATGAAAGTTACATCCCAACTAAAACCAATGAAACACAAGTCTTGAAATTAAATAAAGTTTGAAATAAATGACGACTAGATAGAAGAAACCAGATACTTCTTGCACCAGTAGTCCTCATCTTTACCCTGATGATGTGATCTCGGTAGCTCTGAATCAAATATAGTCTACCAAATAGTACAAAAGTTTTAAACAGCCTTCGGTTCGAAGTGTTTTTTTATAGACACGGTGGTTTTAAAACACAAGTCAAATAACGTTCATCTCCTGCAAGAAGAACCGGGTAGAAATGAATGACTCTAGTCACCACCTGCAAATCAGATTTCAGAATAAACTCATGAATCCACCAGCACTCAAAAGAACTAGTCAAAGCCATAAAAGAGTACTGGATGCAGGGGAATGACTCATGAAATCCCACACCCAGATTTAAAGGCATCATTGCGCGAGGCAGGGAGAGCCAGTGCTCATCCCTATCGTCTCCTGGTCACATCCATCTTCCTCGCCCACAGAAAAGTCCAACCAAGCTCGTTTCTTCCCCAAGGCCGATCCCACATTGCCACCTGAGGCCCTCTTCTCGCCGTTTTTTGGCCCTGCACCTCGGTCCTTCTCGCTCACCCATGTCAAAACCAAAATCTGGTTCCCCATCTCCTTACTAACAGTTGCTATCATTGTTTCCACATCCAACCAGAGTACCAAAAGCCCATCCCCAAACCGATCCCGCCACCATCGCACGTCAACGCTATCTAATCTTTCGCCTGTTTGTACAAGCTCCCGGCTGGGTCTACGATGCCGCCAAACCATGGCCCACATAGCTCAATTACCTCTCAAATTCTTGATTGCCCTGCCACGAGACATGACAACTTCAGAATACCAACCCCCGAAACAGAGCCTCCTGCACAACCGTAAAAAAATAGTCATTCCGCCATGAGCGAACACGCCAGACATGGAGCGGAGAGGCTCGCCCAGAAGCGCAAGAACACACCAGGGAGGGGTCCTGGGTTGACGTCTACGCCGATGAGGCGAGGGGCATTGATCGTCGATTCGACGCAGTCATTTTGAAAATCTAGGTCACCCTCACTGGCTCCAGTCAGCCACACCGTGCAGATGAGGCCGAGAGAAACAGGGCAGGACATAGAGGCCGGAACTGTCGCCGGAGTGAATCAAACGAGAAACCCGAGTTCGCCGGCCAGAGAGCATTAGCAGGACGGTGGCGGCGGCCAAAGAGGGATAAACCCTAGCATAGCAAAATAGCTCCATCCTCAACAAGGATCAAATTAGCATTTTTGCCATATGACATTTTTATACGAGTAAGTGCCATTTTTTGTTAAAATAGACATATAACATTTGAGAAATGAGGGTTTATACTGTCTCAACAAAAATTGAAATATTTGACCAAATAAGAAGATTATAGATTATTAAATACTTTAAATAATAAGTAAAATTATTATATAAAACAAAAAAAAATATTTTGACTGAATCAAAACTCTGAATGTGATAACTGATAAGATAAAAGTTGTCTAAAAAGTTTCTTAAAATGAAATGCTGTAAACTTTTAGGGACATTGAAAAAAGAAACACAATATATTTCATCATTTTCGGATGAACAGAGAATCATATATTACTATAAATTTATAATGATGGATATAATTTCCATTTTTGCCTCTTTTTTCTTCTTTTCATTTTGTATGCATGCATCTAAACTTCATGGGCATCTCTGCTTCTGCCTTTTATATAAGATTATTCCTTTCATGCATTACTTTTTTGCAGGTTGCAGCACACAATTATTCTTTCATATGCCAAGTGAATGTTAGTATTAATGTACACAGATTTCTATGAACTCTATGGTAAATAATGTATTCGTAGGACGGTAGGAGTGATATAGATATATGGTAACTTGCAAATACGCCACTCCGTTTAGGTGAAACTTTCAATTTATTCCTCAGTTTTTTTAAAACTTGCAAACAATCCCCTTATTAGTATAGGAAAAATCTTTAACTACCCATTTTAACTGTTAGTTTCATACATTGACAATGGGCTTCCGGCTTCTGTCGCGCGCCTTCTCACTGGTGCTCCTCGGGTGTGAGCCTAGGTTAGGGTTCGAATTGGATGGTTTGGAGAAGGGTTTGTTGGCCCTGGTTTCGGTGTGTGATCTGTGTGTCCTCAAGGGTGGTCGTTTGAGGATTAGGGGCTGGTTTTTCTCTGCCTAGAGTTTCCTCTGTGAGGCCAAGCCATGGCCTGTGGCTACTGGGTAGGGAGTTTGTGGAAGGGTGTGGTCATTTTTTTTTTGCTAGCATTTATTTTGTGTTCTGAGGTATGTCGTAAAGTGCATAGTGGGATTGATGGTGTGTATTGGATGGGTTGGGGGATTGGAGGTGTCTGGCATTGAGGCAGTGAAGGTCCAGAATCTACTGTTACGGCAGGACTAAGCCAAGTCACATCATCCTAGCATCATGATCTCGATCTCATGGTGAGAACTGTCTGGGTGGTGAGTCTCCCTACTCAACTCTCATGTTGCTTAATTTGACCTTTTGGTGTTTTCAATGATTTGAATCTTTCAGGACAACTCGAATCCGATTGACGAGACATGAATTGGTCTCGTCTACCACTGTCGCACGATCGTCATCGGAACCTCCGACTTCACATACTGCCCTAGAACCTTATCGATGGTTAGTCCCGCCACTCCCTCTATAAATCTCAACTGTCCTTCCTTCCTTAGTCCGCTCACAAAGCCCCAACTAGATTCATCAATTAGTCTCTCCTCAATCCCAGAATTTTTGAGCTCTTTAGCCGTGGCGGTTGACCAAGAGAAGTTCAATCCTCTTTTTTCATCGATGTTTGTTGCCGATCAAGATCCTACCGACGTTATCGTCGTCGCTGGTGGAAGACCCATCTGACCGATCGCATATTTTATGTCATTCTGTTCGGATTGGCACCGAGCTCAGAGACGATGTGAGCTCCGATCTATGTTAACGATTCCTTTTGTTGTACAATTGTCTGTTACTTCAGATTTGATTTTTTTTTTTTCCGTTTGTTTGATTGATTCATGATACCATTCGTCTTGCTGTACAATTGTATGTTACTTAGGATCTGTTTTTTTTTGTTTTGTTTTTTTTTTTTTCGTTTATTTGATTGATTCATGATATTTGATGTTGATTCATTCATTAACCTGGTAAAAAAGATATCTATTGACATGCTTTTGAATGCCTCAGTGGTAGTTCTTACTTGCATCTATCTACTTCCTTGACCTTCTGCCAATTAATTGGATTAATTTGATTGCTACTATTATTTTAGATTGGTATCTGGGGCTGGGGACCAACGAAATAAGATCATGAAAATTTTTAGGGATGTTGGAGGCGAAATTTTGGGCAGTAAGTGAAGCCGGAGGTTCCGATGGTTGTTGTGAGGAGAGGAGGTGAAATTGTCAAGTATTAAAAAAAGTATAGTAGATTCAATTTTCGTAATTAAATAAAAAAAATTAACAGAATTACTAATGGACATCCAGTTCTGGGTTTTTTTTTTTTTTTTTTTTGTAGAGTTTCTCAAATCTCGGGGAGATTTTTTAAGAATTTTAAAAATATGGGGAATAAATGAAAATTTGATCAAACTACAGGGGTTTTTTGATAACTACCCCCCAAAAAATTATAATTATAAATTGTGTGGAAATTGAAAATTGTACGAAATAAATTTGCAGTTCCCGAAACATTTACATGTAAACAATTGGACTTGAATGGTGTTTTTAGCCCTTAAAACTAGTACTACTATAAGTATATATTTGAGCATATGGTATTACTACCTCCCTCTTTTTAATTAACACGTTTGATTTTTAATTTTTGGTTTGATTTAATTTTTAATTAAAAATATTTATTTTAAAATTTTACAATTTTTTATTTTAGAAATTAGATTATTTTATTTACTTTATATATATAAATTATTTGAAATTGTACAATAAAATATTAAAAAAAATTATAAATTAAATAATAAAAAAGAAACATAATAATTAAATTAGGATGAAGAAAGTATTATAATCACACTACCCGATCAGTTTGAAGCATATGGTGCAATTCTCACGAGGATACGTCACATACCACTGTTAATTCACTTTGCCATATGACATTTTTATACCAGTAAGTGCCATTTTTTGTTAAAATTGACATATAACATTTGAGAAATGAGGGTTTATACTGTCTCAACACAAATTCAAATATTTGACCAAATAAGAAGATTATAGATTATTAAATACTTGAAATAATAAGTAAAATTATTATATAAAACACAAATAGTATTTTTGACTGAATCAAAACTTTGAATGTGATAACTGATAAGATAAAAGTTGTCTAAAAAGTTCCTTAAAATGGAAATTTTAACCTTTTAGGGATATTGGAAAAAGAATCACAATATATTTCATCATTTTTGGATGAAGAAAGTATTCCTATTTAATTATTATGTTTGACTTAATTTTTTATTAGGTAGAAATTTTTAAAAAAAATTAAAAAAAATATATTTCTAGAAACTAGACATATTGATTTATTTTATATATATATGTTACTTAACTTTATATATCAAAAAATATATATAAAAAATATATAGATTAAATACTAAAAATGAAACGTAATTATTAAAATATGACTGATGGAGTATAAATTTATAATGATGGATATAATTTTCAATTTTGCCTTTTTTTTTTTTTTTTTTTTTTTATGTATGCATGCATCTAAACTTCATGGGCATCTCTGCTTCTGCCTTTTATATAAGATTCTTCCTCGTCTGCATTACTTTTTGCAGGTTGCAACACACAATTATTCTTACATATGCCAAGTTAATGTTGGTATTAAGGTAAAAAACTCAGATAAATCCCTAAATTATTTAAATTGTCACGATTCGGTTTCTGAATTAATTAATGGACCAAATCAGTCTCTCAACTCCTCTTTTTATACCGATCTGAATCTTCTATGTTACCTCACGGGCATCTTCATGGAATATTCCATTTCATAATATGATGTGATTAACAGAAGCTTAAGTGGATGATGAGTTAGACTATTCTATTGATAAATAAAATGATAAGGTTTGAAGAAATTGAGTGTTTAAGGGTTTCATCAAATTGATGATTTATGATTAGAGACTCAACTGGATTTAAGATGAATTAGAGTGAACTTAATGGGTAATAGGAATGCAAGACGTGGAATTTCAGAACCAACAGATGAAGAACGCGTTAGCAGGAACGATGTCTGACGGAGTTGATATTAGTCTCGATCGAAACGGTGACTTCAAGCGGCGAAAATGGTGGGAAAGGATCCGACGTTGGCGAGGGAGAATGACGACAGAGAGCTGAATCGATAGATTGAAACGTGCTGAATCGCGAGTCAAATAGACGGTCGATGGAGAATTCTCCCGATTCAGACGACTTCCGGCGAAGATGGAGGTAGATTCAAACTCCTAGGAGTGAGGCAATTCTGAGGGACTGCTTTTGTGGGGTTGAGGGAAAAGATTCAAAGAAATAAGTGTTGGTGGTAGATTTGCTCGTTTACGGATGAACGGAGAAGGAAGAGTTGAGAGGCCACCTCAGCAGATTTGCTCGTCCACGTGTGCAGATCCGTCAGCCACCTTAACAGTTCAACAGATTTGCTCGTCTACGTGTTCACATCCGTCAGCTATCTCAGCAGATAATTAACCAAAGGGTTGAATCAGTACAAAAAAAGGAATTGATGGACTGATTTGATCCATTAATTAATTCAGAAACTGAGTCATGACGATTCAAATAATTTAGAGTTTTATTTGAGATTTTTACCTATCAGATTTCTATGAACTCTATGGTAAATAATTTATTCGTAGTACGGTAGGACTCAGGAGTGATATAGATATATGGTAACTTGCAAATACGCCACTCTGTTTAGGTAAAACTTTTAGTTTGCCCCTCAGATTTTTTAAAACCTGTAAATAATCCCTTTTATTAGTATAGTGAAAATCTTCAACTACCTATTCTGTTAATTTCATACATTAACGATTTTTTTTTGTTTTTTTTATTAATTACTTAATTGAACCCTAAAATATTTTATTCTTACATTCAACTATATATAGATCATAAGTGCACAAGTGTTCTGCAAATTAGGAGAAATAGATATGTGACAATAGACAAGTCGATTAAATTAACAAATTAATGAGGTTATCAATCAAATTAAGGCGTGGTACAAAACTAGCTAATTAGTTACTAGCTTATATGATGAACTGTATAATCATCCTGAAATGGGAGTATATATATATATATATCCAAATGCCAAAGATCGAGTGCACAAATTAACGTTTAATCTGTACCTTAATTGTGATTAAAGGATGACTAGGAGTGTGTTCTTTTCTACAAAAAAAATCAATAACAAACCAATAACTATTCAAATTTTCATCAATTCTTAAAATTTGTACTCTCAGACTTTACCCTCTCAAATTTGATTTGTTGTCATCTTTTTGCAAATATGTTTGCAAAGAACACAAATTTTCTTCACTCAGATATATTTTATCTATTAATTAAAACACACACTCCCGAATTTTTCAAAAAAAAATTCTAAATCCCCTAAACTGACCCTAGATATGTGATGTTTGAATGTGGGGAACATCGGAAAGACGCGAAGTGGTGGTACAGATGTGATGATGTCCGTAGTCACATGTGATGAAATCATCATGTGCTTACTGAACAAGAAGAAGAATAACCAATTTCATTGGCCTAATTCCCTTGTTTACTTTTATTATATATATATATATATACTCCATGCTTTACAAAAAATACAATTCATTCAAGTTGCATAAACATACGTACCTACCCTCAACATACAAAATTCTCTACCACATACACATACAGAGTGTGTTCTATCCACCCAGTTTTATAAAAAATTAATATATTTTTAAAAATTTCCTCTTAAATCTCTATCTTTCTCATTCTCATTTCAAATACATGTTACTTTTTTACTAATTTGTTATTTGATCGAACACACTCACAATAAAACATCTACAAACAAGTAAGGAGCGAGGCTACTGCCTGATACAATTAATTAGTACTCCCTCCGTCCTTAAAATATTATATCATTTATTTTAATAGTTTTATTATATTTAAATTATAATTTATTTTCATATATTTTTAGATATTAAAAATTAAAAAATTTATTTGAAAACCATTATTTGATATTTAAATTTATTAAATATATATTTTTTTAATTTTTTATATTATTTATTTTTATTAAAAATTGAGTCAAAAATTAAATATTAAAACAGTAAATTTAAATGATATAACTTTTTTTGAGGACGAAGTGAGTATTAATTAATTTCCAACATGAAAATTGGCAGGAAACACGTATTTTTCTGTGATGACAGCGTTTAGGAAAAACAAATTGGAAATTTAGTTTTGTGTTTTTTATTGATGGATTTTCTTTTCTTTTCTTTTCTTTTCTTAAGGGGATTCATGGATCGAATGTATGTGAGTAAGGAAAATTGGAAGAAAGTGTAATTTAAAAGTTTAAGATATCAAGATAAATAATAGTTAAATAAATACCTAAAAATTATACTTCATTCGTATGTCATTAATTGATCCACTTTTTTTTATTGCTTCACAATTTTTTATTTATGATTATTTTTCATGAATCTTTACACATTTTATGATAAATAATTCACATACATGTCATAATTAATGGCAGATGAAGGGAGTATTATCTAGCAAATGTATGTCGTAAATTATTGTGCACATGTGATTTTAAATATATAAATATTCATCAAAAATATCATAAATTAGATCATGTAAAAAAAAATGAGTCAATTATTTGATGCGGAGTACGTAACATAACGATCAAACATTTGTTTTATTAATGCTCTCACATTTCTTTGACCTAGAGGCGCCACCGCTTAGGTCTATTATATTTATTATGTTTGTGATAGGCCTCTGCCCGTTTTCCCTTTGCTGTCATTGTGCGGCCCTTCTACTTGTGATCCTTCTCCTTTGTGTCATAGTTCACTTTGTGTTTTGGTTTTCTTCGGAGTTTTGCAGGTTCAAGATTTTATTAGTGTGGTGGATCTCGAGCCTTCCGCTGCGTCATTTCATGACTGACTTCATCCTTCTCTTTCAGATGGCGTCGTTGATGGCTCACTCCCCTATTTTTTGTAGAACGGGTCGTGGCATCGTTTGGATTCCATCACAGCCGATGTGGTTTTCTCTAGGTATAGCAGTTACTGGCGATGGGCTTGTGACTTCTGTTGCGCAGCTCCTCACTGGCGCTCCTCGGGCGTGAGCCTAGGTTAGGGTTCGAATTGGCTGGTTTGGAGAAGGGTGGTCTTTTGGCCCTGGTTTCGGTGTGTGATCTGTCTGTCCTCAAGGGTGGTCCTTTGAGGATTAGGGGCTGGTTTTTCTCTGCCTAGCTAGAGTTTCCTCTGTGAGGCCAAGCCGTGGCGTGTGGCTATTGGGTAGGGAGTTTGTGGAAGGGTGTGGTCATTTATTTTTTTGCGAGCGTTGGTTTTGTGCTCCGAGGTCTGTCGTCGAGTGCATGGTGGGATTGATGTTGTGCCTTGGATGGGTTGGGGGATTAGAGGTGTGTGGCATTCAGGTGGTAGGGGTCCAGATTCTACTGTTACGGCAGGACTGAGCCAAGTCTCATCCTCCGAGCGTCATGATCTCTCATGGTGAGAACTGTTTGGATGGTGAGTCTCCCTAGTCAACTCTCATGTTGCTTAATTTGACCAATTGGTGTTGTTAAGGATTTTGATCTTTCAGGACAATTTGAGTCCGTTCGACGAGACATAAATTGATCCCGTCAATTTATGATCTTGTCTAGTGGAAGGTTCTGTACCCAATTCAACGTACTGGATGCCCTCAAGTGTGAAGCTATTCTGATAATCGTGAGTTCGAGTTTGTCGTTACTCAAGTGATATTCTATGGGCCCCTCTCTTACACCATATACTTAACATCACATAAACTTTGCTTTAGTAGTAGATGTTTATCCTCTTTGCTTTGCTTGTTATGTTTTCATTTTCTACTACTTTTGTTTAGTTATTTTTGTTGTTTCTTTTCAGTTTTTGCTAGTCGTCATCTCCCATGTTCTTCCATTCCCGCTTTTCTGTTTGCTACTCTTATGATTTGAGTTTGTATTGTGATTCACTTGAATTAATAATATACACTCTTTCAGGCTCAAAAACAAAACAAAAAACAATCAAACATCTCATTTCCATCCCATATGGACACATACTATGCAAATAATTGTC
>JBBYHH010401066.1:0-11729 GCA_038382905.1 Daphne laureola
GCTAGCAGCAGCAGTTAAAAACCTATAGCTCTGTAACGTAGATGCAATGCATGATGTATGATGCAAACTATCACACATACAAGTCAACATCACATAACATACAATAATCACAGAATCCTAACACTTCAAACCCATTAACTCAGAACAGAACACTAACCCAGATTCCCGTAAACTTCAGTCGTTCCAATAGCAGACAGACTTCAGTCATTCCCGTTCCAGACTTCCTTTCCTTTCCTTTGCAGAAACCCATTACCTTTGATTTTAGGGTAATTCTTGGAAATCCTCCAAATCTTGATCTTGAAGCTTGATTGTTGTTCCAATGGTGTTAATCCGTTGAAACTCTCATGAATACATCGATTCCCATCGAATTCGGAGCTTGGAGATGGATTTAGGGTGAGAGGGAGAGGAAATCGTAGAGAGAGAGATGAGAGAGAGTGAGAATCGCAAAAATGGTGAAGAACACGGGCCGGTCGCATTTTAACAGAGATCTCCACGGTGCCGCCGCCGTTCAGCCCGCCGCGTCGTCATCAGCAAGGCAGGAAGTCACCGCGACGCACGCCGTGCAGCCCGCCGCACCTCCCGCCGCGAAGAACAAATCGAGGCAGCAAGTCATCACGGCACTCACCGCCGGTCCGCCATGGATCCCGCCGCGCAGCCCGTTCCAACTTTCAACCTTTGCATTTTTTCTCTCTCCTCAATCGTGGCGGTTCGGTGGAGTTTCGTGAGGCTCGGGTCACCCGTTTTGACTCGTTCAAAGCCCATTTTCACCATGACCGAGCCATTTACTGTTCCGTCGGAGAATCGTTCCTCGAATTCTTACCTCGGACTTTTCCGGTGAATCCCTGTCGGTGGCTGTAATAATTGAACTCCTTTTACTCTTCATTATGGTCTACCTGTAAACGATACAACATAACAAGTAAAATGCACAAAAGGAAATGAAAAACATGCATAAATGATGTGTTTTGCCTATTAAACAGCAAGGAAATGTGAGTGTTTTTTCACACACATCACACCACCAAACTAAAATCGTTACTAATCTCTAGAAACGTCATCATCTAGAAAAATAAAATACTCAAAGACTCCTAATTTAACCATATAAAATATTTACAAAAAACATTTGGTGTAGGTAAATTAAGAGAATCAAAGTGTGTATGCAAACTAGAAACATACTTATTAAACATAGCTTGAGTTCTCCTAAAGAAACACCTAAATCTCAAGAAATGTATAGGTGAAAAATTTGTGAAGAATTGCTAATAAGTTTGCATGGAGAAATCAAAGAGGCACAATGGTCTTGACCACTTATTATCTCTTAAGGAAAACATAGACTTCTACTTTAAAAAAAATCATTTAGCCCCAAGATTTAGCAAGTGAATGTGGATTGCCCATTGCTCAATACGTTTTATTCTTCTCAACTCTCACTTTTTTTGCTTCTTTTTCCATTTTTTTCTTTATTCATCTCACTCTTTTTGTGGTGTTTTTCTGTTTTTAAACTTTTTTCTTTTCTTTTCTTGGGTGTTTTTCTATTTTTACACCCTTTTATTTTCTAAGTGTGAGAATGGTTGGCTAGGCTCTTAAGATGTGTTCTCAAAAGAGGGGCTAGAGGCCACAAAATTATCTCCACTCCCGTGCCTAAAGCATCATTCCATGTCTTATCACCCTAAGGTAGGACTTAATGCATACTTGTACTTTAAGTTTTCACTTGGAAGATAGGGTTAGGCCAAGCCATGGTTTTGACGCCCATGACCATAATCATCATTCCAAGTGGTACCAAACCTAGAGTACAAGTATTAGGCCCTCACCTAGCAATTCCCATTCACAAGCTAGCTAAATCAAGTTTCCTACAAATCCCATAAACTTAGGTGTCCTGTTCTTCTATCTGAAGACTTTCATGCTCAAGAACCAACTTTAGTTCTAAATTTAGACCATACAATTCTCAAAGTAAGACTTCACACAAAGTTCAACAAGACATCTTACAAGAAAGATCCATCTATAGTAGAAGTCAAGCTAAGATATTAAACATGTTATTTCATCATCAAAAGCATACAACACTCATCATATTCTACATACAACTTACCTAGTTGTTTTTAATTTTTTTGATTTTTTTGTATTCTTAGGAAAAGTTTCAATTTTTAGGAGTTTTTGAAAAATGTTATGTAGATCCTAAAAAAGATAAAAATAGATGATTGGTGGGTGTTCAAAACTCAAAACTCATCAAAGACATGTCCTAAAGATCTCCACAAGAGAATACAACCAAATCCCTATTGGAATTCTTGGTGCACCAAGACTTTTTGAGATGGTACTTGAGCTTATGAAGCTAAGTCTGAGCTGATAGGTAGCTATATGTAGCACACCTCAGCTCAACTCAGCTAGAAGTAGCTGAACTTAGCTCAGCATAACTTGAGAGAAGCTAGAAGTAGCTCCCCTCAGCTCATATCACCTTAGCTCAGCTAGAAGTAGCTCATCTTAGCTAAACTCTAGCTAAAAGTTGTTAGACCTAGTTCAAGTCATCTCATGCTAGCTCACTCCAGCTCAAAGGAGCTGGGAGTATCTTTGCATCAACTCATCTTTGACAATTTTAGTATCTTAATAAAATGTTTTTCATGTTAACATATCATACATGTGCCCTTAGCATGTCACATGACATCATATCATACATCTGCAAATATATTGCATATAATAGTAGTTTAAGTCATAACATGATGTCTTTATCAAATCATGCCTCATATCTATCTCATAGAACATAGATGTAACTATGTAATAGACTATGAGAGAAAGAGGAGAGAGTGTACCTTGAACCAAAGAAAACTGCTTAAGGAATAAAGAAGTTCCTTGCTCCTACTTGAAGAAGAGGGCAGACCTAGAGGCTCCTCATTGGAGGCGGCACTAGAGAGAAATATCTATAGTTGTGGTTTCACCCACAAACTCTAAAACAATGCTTACTATTTAAGCTTTAAGAGAGAGAAGTAGAGTGGGCAATGCTGCCATTGGGATAAGTTGAAAGTGATAGCCTACTTCTGTATTTATAGGCAATGAAGGGTAGCCATTGACACCCCTCAATTTCCAAACTCTAACCACCAAAATGCAAGTGGTGTCCTTGCCCATTTTTTGGCATGGGATGCACCCCAAAAGGGCCAGCTTTTAAGCCTCCTTTCAAAGCTGAAATGGCATGGTAACCCTTGCCCAAGGTGTTCCTCCTTTTAGCCAAAACATCACCATGTTTGGGTGAAAGGTTATCCCCTTTCACCAAGAGACACATCTCTTGCCAAAAGATGCTACATAGTATTTTCACATAATGAGTAGAGTGAGCTTACACAAAGCTAACTCACAAAGCTAACTCACAAAGCTAACTCACATGAGCTCAAGTTAGCTTCCATACGTTATCTTGAGCTGGATTTAGCTACTTTTAGATAACATGAGCTAGTGTTAGCTACTTCTAGCTAACATGAGCTAAAGTCTAGCTGACTATAACTACTTATGGATGGACTAAGATGGCTTTGAGTTGAGTTCAACTACTTCTAGCTAGAGTGAGCTGACTCTAGTTGAGTGGAGCTGAGATTAGCTACTCCCAGCTCCTGTGAGCTAGAGTTGAGGTAAGGGGAGTCAAGTCTAGCTACGTTTAGCTAGAGTGAGCTCAAATTAAGCTATGTGTAGCTACTTCTAGCTAGAATGAGCTAAAGTTGAGTGCGTTCCAACTACTCTGAGCTGGAATGAGCTAAAGTTAAGATACTACCAGTGTTACAGTCATAACGAGTGGATGATAACTTTTTGATATTGTTTGTCTGATGGTCAGATTCTGTTATCGCTGGGACTCTGTTTCAAATGTGCGAGGCATATTTTCTGTTAATTCCCATATCCCAGGATTCTGTTTGAGCTCCGTTTCCACGGGATTTCACATTTTAATAATGGTACGTGAGTCCCTGGACATTTTTCCAAATTTCAGTGTCGGGGATAAAATGGCCATTTTAGAAAATTGGAGGAAAATTGATATTAAAGTTTGAAGATGAAGTTGGCGGCTAGTAAGGGAGGAGAAATGTGGTATTTTGGATTTAAGAGATGATTTTTTATATTATCTCATGAAATAAATAATATAAGTATATTCTGATGAAAGTGGAGTACACCTGTTATTAAAGTAGTGAAGAAGTGAAAATATCCTAGTATTATTTGTGATGGTTAATATTAGTAAGGAGTAAAAAGGAGGGATTTTTTTTTATGATTTAGTGATTTAAAATGGAAAAGAAAAGGATGAGGTAGTAAGATAAAGGAAATAATTAGAAAGGAAAAGAGAGAGAAAATCATTTATGGTCAAGTTTTTCTCTCTCTCTCTTCATCACCGATTTTCCTATTCTCTTCTTCAAGGAGTTCTTGCTTCATTTCATCATCCTCTCTTCAAGTTTATTCAAGGATTCAAGAAGGTAAGTTGATATTCATGAGTGTTTCATAGTGGAACTAAGTTTGGATGGTGTTTTTGGGATTTAATTCTCTTCTCCCTTAGGCCGAATTTTGGGCTACATCTTGGACAATTTTTTTCTATCAAGATCTTAAAGTTTTGCTTAAGGTAAGCTTGGATTTGAGTCTACTTTGAAGTGGTATTAAGCTCTTCAACCTTGCTTTCCTTTATTTGGACGAAATTGATGTTATGGATATGCTAGGGTTTATGTTCATGATCAATATTTGGATTGAGATGGAAATGAGTTTCCAAATTGTTGTGTGGATAGTTAGTAACACATTTCTTACTTGGGTTCATCCTTGATTCATCGTGTGTTGGCCGAATTGGATGTTGGCCAATTTTGAGATTGAAGAATTAAATTGATCTTCTTTGATGAATTGTGGATTTGAGTTGGATTAGGGTTATCTTTGAGCTCCTAAATTGTTATTTGATTGATTGAAGAAAACTCTCTTGGCTTGTTTCCCACATTTGGCCAAAAATGGTGTTTTGGTATAAGGGCTTAGTGTTGGATGATGATTGATGACAATTATGGGGGAATTGAGCTTCTTTGTTGTTAAATGCATGGTTGGTAACATTTCACATGGATGACCTTTCTTTTCATGACTTGCCCAAATTCATGAGTTTGATGTGAAGCCTCTTTTTGTGTGGAATGTTGATCAATGGATTGAGGATTCAATTCCTTGTTGTTGTGTGATTGTTTCGTGTGATCTTAGGTGGCTGGGAATTCAACTGGAACTCTACCAGATTTTCAATTGTGGTTCCCTCGGGTTGCTGCTTGAAGTTTGAAATTCATTAGATAAGGGTTCAACTCTCTTATTTATACATTCTGGAAGCTATTTTTATGCATGGCAAGTTTGTTGAAGCTAGTCTCGGGCTGTGGGTGGGGCCCGATGATCCCCGGAGCTAGTTACATGGTAAGTTTAATGGTATGCAGGTTTGAAGCTCTGGAGGTCTACTTATGTGTTTCTGGTATTCACTGATCATTTGATGATTAATTCTATGAATCTGATGTTCATTGGTCATTTGAAGATCAATTCTGGGATTACGACAGTTTTGGGGGAACCTAGGCCTCTCGCTAGTACCATGTGTCTGCTCTGATTCTGACCCCGTCTATTAGGCTTTGCCATCAGGGGTTGTCATATCTGTGCTTCTATCCTCCGGGACATCTGTATTAGCATCTCATGTCATTTTGCATATCATTGTTCATGTGATACTAGGTTGTATAAATTGGTTAGAACATGACATACTAACCTCTTTTTGCAGGTCCGTTCTTTAAACCACTACCCTTACCTAATCCCTTACTGAGTTCATCTCGAGGACTCACCCCCCTTATGTCTATCTTTTTTAGGAGCTTCTGATACTCGACCTGTGGAGTAGTCCCATTTGGTCCTTCTGTGATTTTGTAGTACAGGTACATATAGCTCCTTGATGCAGATTCTATTTCTGTTTTTGGGGTGACCTCAATTGAGTCTGTTATTCATCATCTGAGTACTTTGAATGAGCACATATGAAATGACTAATGATTAACCCTTTTTTTTGTGTTTAGCAGCAGCAGCAGTATCTTGAGATGATTGTGGGTACTCTAGTTGATCCCGATCACCCAAGCTTAGTATGTATTCCACTCCATCAAGCTCATGGCTCTGTAGGCATAAATGCACATGTACATGTAGTTTAGAAAGCATCTTGGAATTTCTTCACATGTTTCGCTTCTTATGATTTTTGGGTTGTATTATGTTACTTGTGAAGTGTGTGTCCATTTAAGTGAAGGCAAGGTTCCTTTCTGTTATTATCAGTGGTTGAGCTGAGCTTAACTTTGTGCTGTGAGAATGTGCGATTGTTGTTAGTATGTGGTTGTTTCAAAGCGCAGGTTTTAGGCATCACTGGAGAAGGTTATTCCAAGCCGGGTTATAGGTACCGCCACACGAAAGTGGCCTTCATTCGACGTCATCCACCTCTCCACCTCGCTCCATTGCTTCCGCCGACCGAGAGGTGAAAACCAGCTCCTGTGAGCTGGAGTGAACTGATTTGAGCTGACTTGAGCTATGTCTAGCTAGATTTAGCTGTAGTTGAGCTAAGGTAAGCTACTTTTAGATGACCTTGAGCTGAGGTAAGCTAAGTTCAACTATTTCTAGCTTAGATGAGCTAAGGTGAGCTACTCTTAGCTGACCTTGAGCTCCAACATAGTTATGATGAGATAAGTTCAGCTACTTCTAGCTGAGGTGAGCTAAAGTGAGCTACTTCTAGCTAACTTTGAGCTCCCACTTAGCTCCATAAGCTCAAGTACCATCTCAAAAGTATGTGCACCAAGAATTCCAAAAAACTCCTACTCACACTAAGATACTTTCAAGTACAAGCTCCCACTCAAAACAAAGTTCTCTCAAACATAATTAAAACATATCTTAATGTGTAGAAATGTTAGTACGACCCAAAGGCAAACACATCAAGTTTCTTCCATTGAGGTTATTAGACTGTCAATGAAAGATTTTCCTCTCTCATATCACTTGAACACTTCAAGTGCACATGTATTCTATTTGAACTACTTCAAACATACTTCAACTCATCAAGTCTACTTAAACTCATCAAGTAATGCCTTTTCAGACCCCAGACACATGATGTGCTTTCTTAATCATAGTCAGTCTCTTTTGACATTCATGATTGTATTAAGTGTTGAGTACTCATCATAATTACCCCAAATTCTATCCTTTCATATTGCACTAATGCAGTATGTGAGCTCAAGGTTGAATTATGGGTATGTACATCATCTCAATAGTGTCTTTCCTATAAGCTCCACTTACTTAGCTTATCATGTCAACTCGACTACCCAAAGGGAAGATACTCCGATCTTAATCTTCTAAGACCTTCGACAACCAATCAAAGTAGTCATTCTTGACATGAATCACTAATAGTGAGCTAAGGTTACTAAGAGTCTGATATGTAGAATCTCACACTAAACAAGAACAGAGACAACTTTTTAAAATTCTACTGTTAGTCATATTTAATAGTCATAGATGTTATGACCCGTCCTTCAGAACGTGTCATAACAAAGTGAGTTAAGAAAAAAATACTGACAGTGACTAAATTATCATAAAATAAACTTGTGAAGAACTAGCTAGTGACTAGAACTGTTAAGGAAAGAAAGAAGAGGTCCAGACTGAAACTATTGCAGTGAATGGGGTTTTTATGAAGATTGTTGATTACATGAAGGGGTATTAATTAAATAACAAGTAAATATATAAAATGTGGAAAAAGAAATAAAAGGGCATATTTTTAATTAGTCTGATGGTCGCTCATCTTCTTCGTTTTCCTCGCACTGGAGCCCGACCTTCGAGCTGGAGGCGGAGGGCGACCAGTGAGCTGATGGCCTGGAGTTCCACCGGCGAGGTCGCAGCAAAATCAATGCTTAGAGTTTCACCAGTGCTGGATCTAGAAAGGAAGAGAGGGAAGGCGTTAGAAATTAGAGGTCCATCGATCCGATGTGGGTTGGAGAATGGAAGGTGTCCCGACGAGTTCTCTAGTGAATAAAGGTTAAAATAATGGGTTTTGTTTCCTCCATTGCAGGTATTTTCCTAATTTACTGGTATGCATGTTAAATTGGTAGACTTTGTGAGGAATAAGGGCTATGAATCGAAACTGCCCATTTAGCAATTTGTGAGTTTTGGTTAATCTCTATGTTAATTACTGTCATGTGGCTTGTGGATTGTTATTAGAATCCTGCATTATTAGTTAGGGAGAAGATGCTCAATGAGTTAAATATTTAGCTCACTATTAGCAATATGGCCGATTCTGCCCTATGGTTTTATACTGAGTTGTGTAGCTTTCTTCATTAAATTTTGCTGGCCGAATTCTACCATCAATCACGGTGATGAATGGTTGATTATATTACTATTAAATGGGAGGAAAATTATTACTGTTAAATTCTAAATTAATAAGGAACGCAAAATGGGTGAGTTAAGCAATTGTTTGGGAAAACATTGAAATGGTCGATTGGATTAGTGTTCTACGTAACAACGTCTTGTAGTTAAAATGTTAATACAAAGTCTAGAAAATGTTGTTATTGGCATATTGAAATTGATAAGGAGTAGATAGAAGATTTGGATGATTTCACCTTGAAGTCCTTGTGTTGATCAATTCCTACAATAAACTATTGTAGGAATTTGTACAAGAAGTTGTTGTCAATTACTGTGATGGATATTTTTAGTGTTACTAAAGGTAACCTTACAGTGAGATAATTTTGGAAACAAGGGTTATAGCCAATAAGGGTTTCAGCTAACGTGATCAATTTACTACCGATATGTCTTTCATGCATCTAAAGCATGATTACTGGGAGTGATGGAGTAATAAATGGGTTGTACTATCATTTCCAGGTGACGAGGATACTACAAGAGTTCAATGACTCGGAGCTTTGGTAACCAACCACTAGGAGACCAATTACTGTGCGGGAGAAGAAGCTGCTCTGAGAAGAGTAAGAGACTGATAACTTGGCGGGAGTTACCAAGAGCGGGAGTTACAAAGTGAAACATCTCCAAAAGCTGGAACTAAGAACATAGGCTAACTTGCCGAGTCAGGATCAACCATCTTCTTGGTGGGGGTGTCACCCCTCTGTAAATACCTGAATCCCTCTCTTTTCTATTATTATTTATACGAGTATTCTTTAGATATCATTTACTTACTTCTTCCTTGTATTTTGGAGGGAACCTGGAAATGTTTAACTACTGGAGGGGGACTCGGGAAACTATCACCGGAGAAGAAGACTTGAAGCATAAGTTACGAGAAGACTCGGTTGTATTCTTTCTTATTCTTGTATTTATTTATATTATTGTTACACACTTAAACTTGGTTTGTAAAAGGATATTTTAAACCTTTTTATAAACTTTCGTAGTCGTTTTACTAGTTTTTACAAATGTTTTCCGAAAACACAACTGCGAATGATCCGGGAGTTACTACTCTAAACCAAAGCAACGTGTGTGGTCGGTTTAGGGTCGTAATAATGGAACAGTTGGAACACATTCTTTAACTCCCATATAACACTTCTAGGGAGTTGTATCTATCATCACTCCCACTTGAAGCGATATCCCCTAGTCGTGAGGAGTGTGTCATTTCTCCCTTTTAAAATCCCTTGAAGTGTACTCCCTTTAACTCATAAAAGAAGTACATGTCATATACCATGAAATGTATTCATATAAGCCCGAGCTTACTCATAAACATAGGCTAAAATGTATAAGTGGTTTATACAAACACGGTGAACCGAAGCACCTCATCTTGATTATTTCTTAATCAAGGTGACAAAGTAGCTAAAGTGTCATATGTTAGAGCATGACTCCCACTCAAATGTATAACTCTTATGAGTTACATGTCTCTTTAGAAACAACATGCAAATGAGCCTTTAGCTTGTCTCATCCTTAATCTCACACAAGATTAAGGGTGAATGACTTGGTGTGAGTATGTCATTCTTAGCCTAAGTCTGACATGTTCATTATTCATTGTGATTCATAAGTTGAACTCAATGTATAATAAAATAAAATTATTTACTGATTCAAATACATATATACAACATGTGTGACACCAAAGAGGTCAAGTACATCTGACAAGTATTTGCAATCTCTTAAGACCATTACTCTAACATGTCGAGCAAACACTAGGGGTGACAATGGCTTTCTGAGAGGATCTGCCACCATAAGGTCAGTAGAGATGTATTCTATCTTGACTTCACCTTCTTTAATTGCATCTCTTACAAAATTATATTTCATGCTAATGTGTTTGGTTTTAGCATAATACTTGAGGTCCTTAGTATAAGCCATAGCCGCCATACTATCACTATAGATAGTAATAGGCTTCTCAATTTGAACTTGGGACTCCAAGTTCTTTAAAAAATAACCAAGTTAAATGGCCTTGATATTTTCTCAACTAGATCTGAGAACTGACACATAGTGCTAATACTGAGTGCCTGACACACATGACTTAAACAAAGTCTTCTTGAGTAACATGACTTTACGCCACAATGCCTGACAAACAATACGTAACAATGTACCTGACTAATAGGACTTTCTCAAATGCTTGACTAACATGACTTTGTACAATTACTCCCTAACACACAGGACTTACGCCAAGGTTGCCTAACAAACATGACTTAGAAAGAATGATAGAAATGTTATGATGAACGCGTTGATAGAGCAATCTATCAATCTTCCTCTTCCTTGGGAACTATCACTTTATTAGTGATGTAGAACTGGTCCACCACCACCGACTAATAATGTTGATCAATATAAGCTCGAGAGATAGAATATTTTATAGAATTGGAATGTAAAGAGTAGAGTAGGCTTATTGATCAGTGTGCAAACACACACACTTTCCCGTGATGTTTTAGATAGTAAATGCATCGTTTACGCATCATTATCAATACTTTTATGCACTTTACTTGCAATTCTCACATCTGGCATGTGCAACATGCGGAGGTTCAGAAAGGAGTCAAGTGAGCATAAAAGAAGGTTCGAGATGAGATTTCACGAGTTGCGGAGCATTCAAGACCATCTCAGACTAAATTGGAGAGTTGACAATCAAGAGAAGAGTTGAGGGGACCAAAATACACATTTTGGGAAGTAAAAGGACGCCTCAAACTAGCCCTGGTGCCATTTAGGCGCGCCTCAAAGTAGCTTGGGCGCATGTCTTGTCGCAACTCTCATGCGCCTCGTATACTCAGATTTGGAACCCCAACTTCAAACGGCCATATTTCCCTCAACTGAGCTCCAAATTGGATGATTCAAAGTTCTAAATTTAAGTTCAGGAAGATAGATTTTCAATAAGATCAATTTCGGATCATTTGGAGATCTTTAGCGTCCTGTAAAGAGTTTACAGGAACATGTGTCAAGGATGATGAAGAGTGGCACCTCTCCTCAACTCATTTTAAGCCTGGCGCCACTAAAGGGCGCCCTTCATGCCTCACAAGCCATGGTGCCATCAACTGGTGCCCTTCATCCCTCCTGGTGCATGAATTAAGTGCCTTCACCTTCCCAGCTTCATCTCTTTATGGCACATCAAAACGGCGCCCTTAGGCATAATTAAATGGCGCCACACACTACCTAGGCACACCAAACCAGCGCCTAATGGCGCATGAAGTGGTGCCACATTCAATTAGGGCGTGTCTACCTGCACCACGTACAAATTGGATCTGACACCATCATTTTTTATTCCTTATCCGAATTCTTTTGGTATTTTTGGACCATTTCCCCCCTACCTTTTTCGTTATAGGTAGCCAACCCATTAGAGGCTTTTTCGTCTTTTAGAT
>JBBYHH010401175.1:0-11728 GCA_038382905.1 Daphne laureola
CAGGTTCAAGGCTTAAATAAGAACGCGTAAAACCTGACAAACTCATTAGAAGTAAACAACTCTAGATAACTTAAGAAAAAAATTTAAAGGGATGGGTTTCTAAAATGGCCACCACACAAATCACGAAGGTGATGCGACATCACCGCCAGTTGCCCAATTTCCCCGACTACTGCAACCGCGGAAAGACGCTTCCGCATCAATGGGAATGGGGGTGGTAGTGACAATCACACCATGAGCATAGTATGCATCACATTTGCGTATGACTTGCTGATTTTATCAGTGTGATGCCATTCTGACATGTACATAAATGCTTCATGCCATGCTAAAATGAGTCCTTGACATTTTAACTCAAGTCTTCAAATTGCATATTTCTCATATCAATGACACTCTCACATTTACGAAACTATGGTCAATGTGCTGCCTATACATTGTGATTTGCATGTCCATAAGTTTTACACCTACATGTTAACATGCAAGTTGCAAAGAATGTCTTTAGTGTGATACCTGTAAATATCATTTTTGATAAATCACACTCCATACCTTTTACTAATTGTTGAATCAGTAGGTATATTCACACATGAGGAGAGAGACCGACTCTTCAAAACTTTACGAAACTCCGGGAGCACGCAGTAGCTTCCCGAACCTCAAAGGCATGAAGGGGACCTTGTTGGCCCCCCAAGTATGATTCCCGATTCTCTTATGTCTTTTATATATCCCCTTCCATCACATAAGGACATGCTTTACTTTGGGTTTAGGGGGGATTTTGATGTCTTGATTGGAGAATTGAATGAGCATGCCTTTGATGAAGGATTGAGCTATAATCACCACCCAAACATCTAGTCTTTTTAAAAAATCCCTAAAAATTGAAAATTTTGAAGGCAGATAGTATGCAGAACATGATGGCTATGTATGTTGTCAATGATAGAATTGCATGTGCTAGTACATAGTTTAGAACTCTTTCTAGTGATGGATCTTGTTTATAGTATATTGTGCATTGTGTGTGAAGTTTTGTTTTGATTGTTGTGTGATGTGGATTTAGGATTAAAATTGGTAATTGATTCACATAGGAGGGCTAGAAAACTGAGTTAATGAAAGTTGTAGGAATTGAGATTTAACTTCTTAATGAGAATTTGCTAAGTAGGTATCTAGTGCTTATATTCTAAGGTTGGCCCATTTAGAATGATAGTTATAGTCAGGCGCGTCAAAACTGGGTCATGCCTTAACTCCCTCTTATAAGTGTAAGCTTAAAGTATAAGTATGTGTGTGAACGTATCTTAAGGTGGTTGATCCTGGGATGATACTTAGACATGTTTTCGGCTACACTGTATTCATGGCCTATAGTCCCTCTCCTAGGATCCTACTTTAAGAAGTCAGACACCCACCCTCAAACAAGTTAAAAATAGGAACAAAAACATAAAAGCACCACGGAAAAGAAAGAGAAAAGGTATAAAAACAAAAAAACACCATAAAAAAGGAAAGAAGTGAATAAAAGGAAATCAAAAGTGTTGAGCAATGAGCAATCCACATTCACTAGCTAAATCTCAAGGCTGATCAAAGTTCATTAAAATAGAAGTGCCTCTTTGATTTGCATTCACTAGCAATGTGCCTCTTTGATTTGCATTATGCACACATGTTAAACAAATCTTCACTCATGGTTCACCTGAGTATTGTATTAATTAAGGATATATCTTTAGATTGAGTGAAGGTTCGCTGAGCAAGTATATTCTTACCCTTCATACCTACTCTGATTCTCTGAGTTTCCTTCAAACAAAAATATTGTTAGCTGTTAATTATCTCAGCAGTTAAATTTTTGAAATCCTTATTTTTAACTAGATGTTGTCCTCACTAGGGACTAGCAACGATGTGGGTTTGGGGGTATGATGAGTGTACAAATACTCACATATTTCCGAAGTGTTTAAGGCACAATTCTTATTATTTATGCTTGATTTGTCATGACTTAGATGAATTTTACTTATAACTGTCCAAATCTTACAGGATGCATACTTTGAGGTGAAATTAGAGTAAAAGAGCGTTAATTGAAGGTGGGGGATGGAAATTATCAAACGGGCGAAACATGAGAGTTCATCCCGAACTATATTGAAGAGTTGAAGCCCAAGAGAATTACCTTCTGGGCTAAAATGCATAACTTATGAAGATTGAGGGCTAAAATAGAGCTAAGGTGGCGCCACTTCAAGGCGCCCTAATGGCGCCCTACAACCGCGCCTCACGACTGCGCCTG
This sequence comes from Daphne laureola, assembly GCA_038382905.1. NCBI lineage: Eukaryota > Viridiplantae > Streptophyta > Magnoliopsida > Malvales > Thymelaeaceae > Daphne > Daphne laureola. The sequence goes on from JBBYHH010401175.1 coordinate 2,240, forward strand.
CTTTAACCTGATGTTGAGTTCCTTGAAATACTTTATTTTTGCCTCTTTCCACTTTCTCAATTCCTCTTCATTTAGGTCGCTTTCCTCGGCCAAGACCTCTAATTCATTCATCTCTTTCTTGTGAGTGTCTGTATTTACCTCTGCGGATTTTTTTGATCTTTTCCAAATTTTAAAGGCTTTTTTCAAGTGTTGAATTTTCTCTCTTAGCACAAAGCCAGGAGCCCCTGTAATTTCCATCGATGACCATGCTTGATCTAGGATATCTTTATACTCTTCCTCTTCCATCCAATAATCATAAAATTTGAAAGGTTTTGGCCCGTAATCTATCACCTCTGATTTCAATAGGATCGGACAGTGGTCTGAAACTGATCTTTCTAACACAACTGATGACATTTGTTGCCATTCTTCTTCAAACCATTTGTTTACCATGAAGCAGTCCAATTTGCTAAACTTTGTTCCTCCCGGATCCACCCACGTGAACTTTCATTGTCCTAAATTTAAATCAATCAAATCATTAGTATAAATAAATTCATTAAAGTCAGATGCCATACCTGATTTGAAGGTTGATCCTTTCCTTTCTGTCGATGACCTCACCACGTTGTAGTCTTCCATAATACAAATGGCTCCACCAAACAAATTAAGTAAGCTTGTTAATTCATTTCATAAGGATCTCTTGCTCATAGCATCTTGGGGACCATATATATTTATGAGTAGGAATTCCATGTTATAGTTCTGTCATTTGCACCTGACCCCTATAAATCTAAACCCCTTTATTGTTTCCTCCACCTTAATGATTTCGAAATTCCAAAAACACATCAATCCACCAGACCTCTCATTTTGTTTTACTGCCACTGCTTCAAATTCACTATGTAGCCAAATACTCTTCATAATGTCCACCGAGTCATCTTGCAGGATAGTCTCCTGCAATGCCATGAAGTCTATCCCTTCTTTTACAACTAACTCTCTCACCGCCCGTACTTTGTGATCCCCTCCTCATTCATCTTACATTAAATGATAGTATCTTCGTAACTCACCCTTACCCTTGCCATACTGACCATTTTTCCTTTCTTGTGTTTCGTCATTTTGAAGATGAAGTCCCACTAACCTGGCAACCTCAATCAACTGATTCAAGCTTGGCCCATCCTCTTCTAACCCAGACGGAGTCGCCTCTTGATTCAAATCAAACTGGATCCTTGCAGGTAGCCCACCAATTTTTATTCCTTTGCCTTTTTCCCTTGCTATATCCAACCTTTCTCTTCTTGCTGTATAAAATTCATTTGCCCATTTACTTCCTTCAACCGTCGGTACTTGGAGTCGAGCCGATATCAGTTTAGCATCTCTGTCCTCCGCTTGCAAGGCTTTTATTACCGACAGCCCAGACATTTTCTTTAGATTTTCTTGCGTGGTTCCTATTTGAAACTCACTTCTTTCCCTTCCATATGCATCAATTTGGCTAGACCTTGCAGTTTCAGCTACTTGAAATATGGATCTCAACTCATCAGATAAAACATTGCTTCTATCCTGAGCCAATCGCTCCTCGATAATTCTTGTATCAGGGGTACCATTAATATTCTCTCTAACCGGTCTAGGCTATGAAGTAAAACTCAGAATCTCTTCAATCTCCTCCAAACCCACTTCCTTACATTCTTGATAAAACTCAGAATCTCCTCAATCTTCTCCAAACGCACTTCTTTACATTCTTGATCCTTCTTTCTGTTAACCGCATAGCCTCGAGCTCCCTTCTTATGTGATTTTATTTTCCTTTGGACCAACCCAAATATTATGGCCCCATCTGTCCTTGCCTTCCAAGGTATCTTCCACTATAAGGCCCACCTCATCTGGCCCAATTTCCCCTTCCTCCCTCAAACCTGCCGACTCCCACCTTTCCACTTCCTCAGGATTTATCCCAAAATTCAGCCCCCTTATCTCATCATTATTATTACTGCCATAATTCATTTCTTTATTAAATTGACTATTAATTGCATTAATTACCTTCACAATTTTTACCATTTTAGGAGCCAAATCGTCGTCTCTTCTTGGTCCATGTGAACTCCCAAAACTTCCCCTCTGTTCCGCCGCCTCGTCGGATCCCTACCACCATATTGCATCTCCCTCACCGAAATCAATGGAGTCATCAGAGCATTTCGAATTTACCAAGGCATTATCTGACATGTCATCTTCCACTTCTAACTCTTGGACCTTTTTTATCCCAAATTCCTCCCATGATTTTAAATCTTCCCAAACTCTAACATTGAACATATTCTCTTCAATTTCAATGTTAATTGTCTGCTCAATTTTCCTCTAGTCTTCTGTAATCACGCATGCTCATCCTATGTGAATTTGGTCCTTTTGATCTGCATTAGTATCCACCTCAAGGACTTGTCCCCACTGCCTTGCAATTGTTTCAAAGGTGGAGCATGACCAGGCGATCAAAGGGAGTCCTGTCATATTTACCCAGACCAGTCATCCCGGATTATACCCTTTCTTTATTTCTTCCCATGGTTTGATCCAATCAAACCACGATTCCAGGTTTTTGCTTCCTTCCGCAAGAATCTTCATCAAATTATGCTTAGATGGGCATTCCAGCAGCACGGTAAGCCCCCCTGCATACTTGCCTTCATACATGAAAAAACCGTCGTCTCTAAGCATCTGATTAATGTTTTCAAGAATTGTTGTAGACTTCCCCATGCCGATTGCGGATCTCTCCAACCATCGCGATTCCTCCTTTCTAGTTGCCTGTATCTTTACCACTGGTTCCCCCTTATTCTCCCCTGATGCTATTTCTTTTTCATTCTGTATGATCTCTCTCAATGGCTTTGGGTTTAAATTAGGACATTGCTTACTTCATCCTTTTAGTTCTGTACTATCTGCTCCTCTGTTGTTTCCGATCCTGATCTCAACCTCTTCTTATACTACTTTCTCACCATCTCTGTTAAATCTTGATGCATTGATCTTTATTCCATTTTCTCCATCCTTTGCTTCCTGTAGATCGATCTCCAGTCATTGCACATCCCTTACGCCCTTGAACTTCACAAATCTGATTTTTTTTTCCTCTTTGGTTCTTTTTTTGGGAACATAGATATCCACTGCATTTCCAAACAACCTAAACTCACTCCACATCTCCTCCATGCTCCAGTCTTCTTTGAAGTCCAAAGACAAAACAATCGTGACTCCCTTGTCTCTATTTCGGATATTATCTCTATCTGATGATCTCCCCCTGTTTTGTTGCATCCTTCGCCCTTCATCCTTTCATCGTGATAGCAATCTTCTGACTTCTCCTTGCCGGCATTTCCATCAGCGACTCCTCGACCTCTCTCTCAACATTTTTTAGATAAGGTTTTCCCCAACATTTCTCCTTAGTGGGATTTATCTCCACTCAGTTACCATTTTTAGACCTTTGCCCCAGAATTCTCTCTCACTTTCTCTTTGATTCACCTGAATTTCTATTTACTTGTTACAACCAAACTTTCATCATATCGGTAGACATTTTTACACGGACTCTCATCATATCGATAGGAATTTCACTAGAACTGATATTTTCATACACACTCTCTCTTGGGTTCGACCCTCATCAATTGAGCCGATATACTAGGATAGATAGATAAACCTTCATAAAATAGGCATACTTAATAATCTCGGTCCACTCCCACTTGATGGCGCCTTTTAATAAGCTCATTCAATCTTGCCCATGATTGTGCAAGTGTCTCATCCAGGTCTTCCTTAAATCTTAAAATCTGATTTGTTAACTCAAACGCCTTTTTCAGAGGGAAGTACTTCTTGATAAAAACGTGTCTAAGGTCAGCCCATGAAGCTATCTTTTTTGGATGCAAAGTCTTATACCATCGCTTAGCTCCGCCATCAAGTGAAAATGAGAATAACCTCATCCGCTTGACTTCCTCCAAAACTCCTCTCAACTCAATAGTGTTGCATATGATCGAGAATTGATCCAAGTGCTAATTAGGATCTTCAATCGGAAGCGCATGGAAGGAATGCATTTCCACACAAGTGAGCACATGACCGACCATTGTGAAGTCATGTTGCACCAGTGTAGGACGGATCAATCTCTCTTATGAATCACCAAACTTAGGAGCAAACATGTTGGAAAGTGTTGGTCCTCTTCTCCGCTCGCCTTATTGTCCTCTTTAAGCTTGATTACCTCTATTAGGGGTGCCATTATACTGTTGTCCATTCACATTGGTAGCATCTCCATTGATAAGAATTCCATTGGCATTCTCATTCGGAGCGTCATTTCCATCATTTCTCGGAATATCACCATTCAATACTTGTCCAAGACCCTCTCACTTGATGGCGGAGCTAAGCGATGGTATAAGACTTTGCATCCCAAAAATATAGCTTCATGGGCTGACCTTAGACATGCTTTTATCAAGAAGTACTTCCCTCCGCAAAAGGCATTTGAGTTGAAAAATCAGATTTTAAGATTTAAGGAAGAGCTCGATGACACTTGCACAATCATGGGCAAGATTGAAGGAGCTTATTAAAAGGTACCCTCAAGAGGGAGTGGACCGAGATTATCAAGTATGCCTATTTTATGAAGGTTTATCCGAAAGCTCTAGAATGCATTTGGATGCTTCCGCAGGGGGCTGGTTCATGCAAAAATAACCGGAGGAAGCTTGGGACCTTTTGGAATTATTGGAAGTTTTGGAAGAACACCGGATAGCGGATGACCGAAGAGGTGCAGGCCGTATCGAGCGTGGTTTATATGAGGCAGATGTCGATACATCACTACAAGCGCAAATGGCAGCCCCCACTTCCATGGTATAAAAAATCATGAAGAACCAAGCCAACCGACAAGCTTCGAAGAAAGTATTAGCTGTTGATTTCTATGAGGACAACAATTAAGATTGCAACTTTGTGCAATATCTGGAAAATAGAGGCCAATACCAACAAGGGGGAGGATTCTACAACAAACCCCGACCCTATCCCAACTCGATTTATGGAAATTCAGCCCTAACAAACCCCGGACAGCAATAAGGACAATCTTCAAATAGTGACCCAATGGCAAAAGTTAACGGCATGTTCGAGCAACTCATGCAAAACCTCAACAAGGCGAATGCCGTGAATGAGAAAAAGTTGATGGATGTCCATAATAGAATGGATGGAGAGCTAGCCAACAAAAGAGATTCCATCCATAATTTGGAAACACAAATAGCCCAACTTGCGAACTCTCTCAATACCTTGAGCAAAAGGAAGTTTCCATCGGATACCGAGCCAAGCACGCAGGAGTATTGCAAAGCTTGTCATGCTGTAATTCTTCGAGGTGGGTGTATGGCGCTAGTTTGAGGCGCCAAACTGGCGCATTGAATTGGCGTCGACCTTCTTCCAAAATTACACTCCAACTTCTCAATTTGTGCAATTAAGCCCTCTCAGTTCTTCTCTTGGACTCCAATTCTCTATTTTAGTCCGGGATGTTCTTTAGTGCTCCTCACTTCGCCATTTTGCATCCCGAACCTCCAATTTAAGCTCATCACACCCCCGAACCTTAATGATATGCATTCTATAAAATATAGATAAAATAGATAAAATGCACTAATGACATTGAGAAATAGACATAAATTATGAGAATTGTTCCTTAAACACCACGAAAATGTGTGCGTGTTTGTACACTCATCACACCCCCAAACCCAGCTCATTACTAGTCTTAAGCAACGATAATATCTAGGAAAGTGAAAAATTAAAGATCTATAAATTAAACTACTTAAAGAATTTACAAAAGCAATCTTTTTTGTGTAGGCAAGTCAAGAGAATCAAAGTGAGTGTGAAAACTAGGAATCAACATGTTCGACATAACTTGAGTAATCCTAACGAAAGATCGACAACTTGTAAAATGCATGAGTGAATCAAATGTGAAGAATTGATTAACATGAATGCATGACAAAAATCAAAGTGGCACATTGATTTTGAACACTTATTACATCTAAGGAAAGCATAGACTCTCACTTTAATGAAATTTGTTTAGCCCCAAGATTTAGTTAGTGAATGCGGGTTGCTCATTGCTCAATATTTTTTATTCCATTTATTCACTTTTTTCTTTTTTGTGGTGTTTTTTTGTTTTTACACATTTTTTCTTTTTCTTTTCTCGGGTGTTTTTCTGTTTTTGCTCCCATTTTTAAGTTGTGTGAGGATGGGTGCCTAAGTTCCTAAGGTAGGATCCTAGGAGAGGGACTATAGGCCATGAATATGGTGTAGCCAAAAACATGTATAAGTATCATCTCAGGCTCAACTACCTTAAGGTGTGATTGAACGCATACTTGTACTTTAAGTTTTCACTCAGAAGAGGGAGTTAGGCCAAGGCACGGTTTTAACGCCCATGACCATAACTATCATTCTAAATGGACTAAACTTAGAGTACAAGTACTAGGTTCCCACCTAGAAAATTCTCATTCACAAACTAGCTAAATCAAAGTTCCTATAATTTCCATTAACTTAGTTTTCTAGCCCTCCTATGTGAAGCTTTTCATGCTCAAAGATTAACTTTAATCCTAAATTAACACCATTCAACATTCAAAACAAAACTTCACATAAAGTCCACAAACATCCTACAAGTAGGATCCGTCCCTAGAAAACTCAAACCATGCTATACAACATGCAAGTCCATCATACAAAAGATACACACTAATCACATTCCAAATACAACCTGCCTACAATATTTTTCTATTTTCTATTTTTTTTTTGTATTTTAGGAAAAAAATCGATTTTTAGGCATTTTTTAAAAGTAATTATGTACATCATAGAAAAGAGAAAACTAGATGCTTGGTTGGTGATTAGGACTCAATACTCATCAAAGGTATGACCACTCAAAGCTCCAATAAACACAACCAAATCTCCCTTTATACCTTTGAGGTGCGGGCAACAACTACTTGCTCTCGGAGTTCCACGAAGTATGAAGAATTGGTCCATCTCCTTTCTTTTAAAAGTACCTAAAAATTTGCAATTAGTGCAAGGTAGGGAGTGTGACTCATAAAAATGGGTATTTACAAGGGTCACACTCAAGATGTCATTTGTAACTTGTATGTCATCATGTAAATGCAATGATTTTAAGACATACAAGTCACCATGGATGCAATGCACACTAAGCATATGGTATGAATGTAAGAAAGTCGTCATGTGAAAATATGCAATGTGATAATTGAGCTAGGATGTCATGTTCAATAATTTGGGGGAAAACTTACTCCTTTTTTATCAGAATCGTGGTGTTTCTCGAGATCAGAACTGTCATGACACCGTCGGTGGTTTCTAAACTGAAAAATAGAGGAGTGACGTCGAGGAGGAGAAGATCCTGGACTTTTTCATTGCCTTCGCTGCTCAAGATGACAGCTTGCACAGCGGCACCGTACGCCATGGCTTCGTCGGGTTGATCGATTTGCAGAGCTCTTTCCCATTGAAGAAGTCTTGGAGCAGAGACTAGACTTTGGGTATCCGGGTCGACTTTCATAAAGTGAGTCAATTTCAATTGTAGTTTGTGCGGTCGAAGACAAAGTTTTTTGGCTCTTTCACAGGAAGTTCTTAATCGTCCAAAGCTCTGGGATTTCCGATGATGTTCATTACTTAGGTTAGTTTTAACAATAAACTCTTATATTGTTCTAAACTTTAACGTTTTAGTCCCTTAAGTTTACCGCTTTCCATCTGGCTTCCCTTGGCATCGTTTTAACATTTTAGTCCTCTAACTTTTCATTTTTAATGACGTTAGATGTCACATCATCAAGCTTTGCCGATTCCACTAGTTTAGGACCAAAACAACTGACGTTTTGAAATATTTAGGACTGATGTGTGATTTTGAAAAATTATAGGACTGGTTCGTTAAAACAGTCAAACTTAGAGGACCAAAATTGCACTTTTCCCAATATTTGGGTATGTCATGAAGCATACATATCACATGTCAATATTTCATCACTGAACATATCATCCATTCAACCTACAAGCGTGATGTGAAAAGTGCTCATGATATGGCATACAAGACATGAAGCTCAATTTTTGCATTTTCTTATTTTATTTTAAGTGCGTGCTCTCTTTTGTTAATTAAGTTCACAAATCATGGGAAGAATGAAGTTCATCATGCTTGAACCTCATACATAATCACACATTCAGCAAACATGCTTAAGAGGTAAGGCAAGGTAAACAAAGCAATTGGAAACCTCTGCTAGCAAAATCATGCTCAAGTTAAGATCCATACCTTTTTAATCTTAAAAGAAATATGTAAAGGTGAAATTGTACCTTGCCCTCCATATATGGTAGTGTTGGTTGTTTGTGCCTTACCAATTGGAGTCAAAATTTTAGAGAGTTTGATGTTGCTTGTGCCTCAAGAAAGAATTGAGGGTGTATTTGTTGAAGGATAAAAAATTGGTGCAGGAGTAAATTTTGGGTGTGAGAGGCACAACTTTAGAGCACTGCAGATGATGCCAGGTACCAGCGCCAACAAGTAGGCATGGCGCAAGAAAGTTGCGCCTAAAAATGGCTCCTTGTGCTATTTTCTTCCAAATCTTGAGCCTTATAGCGCCTCATATCACCTCAAAATGGCCACTCCCCTTTGCACTTTTCTTCATTTTTGCTTCGGGGATGCGCCAGCTCCATGGTGAGGCGCTACATGTGGAGCCTCAAACCGACACCTCTTGTTCTCCAGCCTTCCTTGATTAGCTTAAGTGGTGCCAGTAGTTGTACATGGCACCACAATATGGCGCCTGGACTGGTGCCTTGAGTCATCTGAATGTCCTCATTTTGCTTGCCTTCATCACATTTTGCACCATTTCCTTCAATTCTTCATCAATTTGACGTATCCTTCAATTTTTGCTCTCCAATTGAGTATCCAAGTCCCTGAAAAGTCTCAACCAAAGTAGTGAAGCTTTATTATACCAAAATTAAAAAGAACCTAAACAATTAACATAGAAACATTTAAATACTTAAACCGTTGGGATGCCTCCCACAAGCGCCACGTTTCTTGCCTTTGGCTAGGCATTGGTGGTCAAATCAAGTTGGATCAACTGAGGGGGGTACTAAGCCCTGCATGGTTGTAGGTGGTGTGGGTGGGCGCCAGAGTTTTCAATGCTTGTCCTTCATTTTTCATACGTAGACAAATGGAATGCCTTCTAGCTTTTCCTTCAATTGCCTCATATCCATTGTCTTTCTGACTTTTCCCTTCTTCTTTTTGTTAGAAGTGGTACTAAGTACTTGAATTGGGCTCTCAAAAGCCATGTTAATCTTACTAGGTTGTATAGGATCCTTCTCCTTGCTCAATTGCCCTAAATTGGCCTCTTTGATAGAGTATCCATCCTCCATTGTATCGGTGAGGGCCTGGAGTATCCTAACCTCCTCACCAATTGTTGTAGAAAGAGGCCTTTGGAGTTCCTCATTCTCCATAGTATCCTTGCTCTTGACTTCTTTCCAATCAAAATCTTCCTTCTCATGCAAATTCATTGCCTTCAAGTGTTATCTTTGTTTGACTTCTCGATTGATCTTGTCACTCTGTTCCTTTTG
>JBBYHH010401286.1:0-11727 GCA_038382905.1 Daphne laureola
CACATTTTAAAAGCAAAAAAAAAAAAAAAAAAGGGTGACGTGGCGTAGGCCTATTGGGCGCACTACGATCCTGACTTCCAAAAAAAAAAAAGGACTTATGGGAAAAAAAAATGTGACGGCGATATTGTTCACAAAAAAAATGCTTTTGAAGGTATTAAAAAAAATACCTAACGTGACACCGCCCTATGAAACGCGCTACTTTTCATCAACAGTATTCACTTCCGTAATTGAATATATGTATCTTTTTGGGACGGAGGGAAACTATTTAGAGATTAGCCAATTTAATCCAAAAATAATCCCGCAGCGTAACACGGACATTAAAATTCTTGTTGATGGCTAAAAACAAAAAAATATAAATTTATGTTTTAATTTTATTTTGAAGCGATAAAGTCATTCATGTTTTGAAATTAAGGTAAAATCGTCACTACTATTTTGATGGTGTGATATGTCGTGACAAAATCGTTAATTTTTATTACGTTGTAAGAGATAGTTTATTGACGTAGATTTAACGGTTAAATAAAAGGACAAATACATTAACCCTGGTCCTAAACCCCTTTAGAATCTCTCTAATTTTCTGAAAACCTCACTAATTCAAAAAATAGCAAAACACCTTAATACACTTCCATTTTATCGTCAAACTCACGTCAACAAATCTCAACAACAACAAAAAAAAAAAACCTATCCTACAAATAGCATAAATGAACGCATTTTAAAAGAGGAAAAAAAAAACAAAAACAAAAAAATGATGTGGGAAATAAAAAAACAATTCATCAAAAAAATAAAGGAAATTTAAAAAAAAAAAAAAATGCTGATGTGATGCGTCTTTATTAGGCGCATTACAATTCATCAATAACTTCCATAAATGAATTAAGATAAAATATAATTTGATGAAGAAGGTATGAAATTTTCGAAACTCATGTGAAATACAAGTATGTGAGAGAAAAATATCGAAATTATTTATTTGGGGTCCGTTCTTTCAGCAAAATACCAGTAAGAAAGTGACATAATTTTAAATTTTAAAAAAGAGAGATAGAAATTAATTTAAGAGGAAAAAATTAAATAATTGTTAAATTTTTTTTTATTAAAAATATTGAATTATGGTTTTATTCTTCAAGTAACACACCAAAGGGTCCCAAAGCTTTGTTGGTTCCTCCCACCTACACGTGCAACTAGGACTGTCTCTGACAAGACAGATTAGGTGGTAAAGTTAAAAGAAAAAGGAAGCCCAAATAAGTTGACATTTCAACTAGGGCAAAAGTGATTGACATGAACACTATACATGCATGAATCAGAGGAAGACAGGTAAAAAAATCAGAGAGGTTTTACAGGTTTCACCGTTCAGGTATGAGTAAATTTTTACGTAGGTCTCTCTATTCATTTGTGATATTTTTAAGTTTCGTGATTCGATCGAGTCTTTTGCGTCTATTTCAGTTGTTATATCAGATGAAAATTATGAAAAAACAATTTTATCCTTAATTAATTGATATAATACACCTCAAGATTTATAATATCAACAAATTCAACCCCAATTTTTATTAAATTGCACATTAATATTTTTCATTTCAACAATTCTACCCTTAACATTTTCATCATACCTTCTCTCTGTTTTATTCTCAAACTCTCAGATCTGATCTGAGTCTGAGAACTTCGGCTGCTCCAACACCTGCTTTGAGGCAAAGATTCAGATGAGGTCTAATCTGATAATTGTAGTAGCACTAATTAATTAGCAATTTTGATTGGAGAGCCACGCTATTGGGCACCCGATCCGTATTACGTGCCACCGTACGACATCCCTCCATCGGTGATGTCTGCTTCCAGGGACTACCCAGCAGCGTACGGAGCACCATACGGATCGCCGCCTCTTCCGGATGCTTGCTATAGAGGAGGGCCTCGCCCACCGAACCCTTAATACGGTGTAGCGGTGCCCCCGAGTGGGTATCCGCCATACAGTCACCCGAGCGGGTACAATTATGTATCACAGCCGTACGATACGGTCAGGCTCTGCCGCATGGGCAAGGTGGGAATGGGTACTACGGCCAGGAGGAGGAGGAGGAGAATGATGTGGATTGAATGAAAATTTCAACATAAAGTCTCTCAGTACCCGATTAAGAAAAACACGTTAAAATAATACTACTGAGAAAGTCAAACACGGTTAGGGTAAAGGAAAACGACGTAATATTCTCTTAACGTACATATATTTTTTTAAAATCGAACAGTTTGAGACACTTTAGGTTTAACTTTATACTTAATTCGTGTCATTTTTTCGCCTGAAACATCATCAGAAATGAAACTCAATGGCTAAGTTGGTACAATTTTAAAAGTTTAGTGGTTTATTTTGTTGGATAAAAAGTTCAGTGGTCATTTCGTAACAAATTGAATAGTTCAGGGGTTTATTTGTGTTTTTTCCCAAAAAAATATTTTGTTTAACCAAAATATATTTGATTTTTTACGTAATTTTTATATCGCAATTCTACATGCGTTCTATTTGTTTTTATTTAGGCAGGTGACATATGGTACACTATAAATCAAAAGTTTTTATTTAATAAAAAAACAAAAAAATTAATTAATTGGGCGGTTGTATAGTGACAAATGATGTGGTGGTGCAGCGCTAGAGGGGCGGTGGTGCATCTGCGGAAGAGCGGTTGTGCAGTAGCATGCTAAGGCTGTAGAGTGCTAGTCATGGGGAGGGATGAGTCAGATTATAAAAGTTCAAAGTTTAATGATTAATTTGTCAGTTTTAGAAGTTTTAAAGTGAAAATAAAACATTATCCCATAAAATTTAACGGAATCCGTGAAATTATTTAACGGTAGTGGTAAATTTACTCTACTTCCTAAAAATCGGTGATAATTTAATCCCCTCAAAATTTTAATGGTAAAAAATTATCAATCCTAAATATTAGTGACAAAATGATTCATTTTCCATTTAATGGATTTCGGATGTTCTCCGTATTAATTTCAAGTGTCTTGTTATATGTGTGCACGTGTGTCCCTGGACTTCACAACAATCTCTTTAATTCTTTAATCTTTGGTTCCGTTTATCTCAATAATCTTTTAATGTGTGTGCATTAAAAATGATGGAGATGGTTAAATGAGGTGAGTGAGATGGGAAAAATGACCGTGGAAGAGGATTTGGGAATTGATCTGTGAATCTAAAAAACATTATTGTAAAGTTGTTTAAATTTTAAAACATTGAGGTGTATTTTAATAATTAATAATTGATAGTAAAATCATCTTTTCACGGCTTCTATCTGATTTAACGGTTAAAATAAACAGAAAGAACTTGATCAGATCACGAAATTTAAAAATAGAATTAGAATGAAACAAAAACTTAAAATAAAATCAAAATATATCATACATAAAAGTAAGACCCTTCATGAAATTTACTCTGTTCAGGTGAAGCAGGCTGGAAATTATTGTGGAACGGCCAAGATGGCTCATGGATGGTGCGGTTAGATTAGATGGTAGTATTTGTAGTGGAAGTTTTAGTTGGAATCCTCTTTGCAATAAGGACAACAGTGAAGTGACATGAAAAATGAAACTTCAATCTCGTCATCATAATCCTGTCGACCCTTGTGGTTATATTGGAAGACTTTTGAGTTGCACTCACTTTTGGATACGTCGGTAGGCTTTTTGCAAGTGCTGTGCTTTGAAAAATTGCCACCTGCATGTAAGATTTTGAGGTACACAGCACAACAGGATTCTTATTATTGTTGTGACCCTGAACCGACCACACATACAATTATGGTTCATGATCACAACTCTCATGATGCACTAAATTATTCGAGCATTTTATAAAACAAAATACTTAAAAGAGTTTGAAAATTGTTTAAAAGAGTAGTTTAACAGATTTAATGTTCGTTTACAGAACGTTGTTCAAAGTGTGCTACAACGTAAGCGCTAAAGTTCTTCCCGAGCCTTCCTTACCGTTGTTGCTTTCCATCTTCCGGTTTTCATCCCGACCTCCTCTCTCATCTCGACAATTCCCAGTTCCTCGCAAGTTATATTGAGGAGTGTGAGTAATTGATAAACAACAATTAAAATAAATCAGATAAAATAACTTGTGAAGAAAGAAAATAAGAAATAACGAGAAATGGTTGTAGGACTTACAGGAGTGCGAACACTCCTGTGGGGAAAGTGCAACTTCTTCACAGAGGTCCCAAGTGGGTTTCTTCGGTAAGAAGAAATCCCAAGTATGCACTTTAGTAAGAAAGGGGACCTTCCCACTAAGGTTTTGTCTTCTCAACGGAAGCTTCCGCTCCTATTGAAGCTCCCGCCCAGTCATTAGTCTTCTAGTCGTCGTGCTCCCAGTTTAGCTTCCATCCGTATTTGGTCCTCATCGGCTCCCGCTCCAGTTCAATAATAGTACTCGGGCAATTGTGTATCAAGAATCTCAGTCATGTAGATAAGAGATATCATGTATGAGGGAAAGGGGCATAATTATACTTTAAGAACACCAATGTAGACCGAAAGCATTCAAGCATCCTATATATATATATATATATATATATAAATTCCCAGCCAATCATAATGATGCACATAGTTCCCATTCATCTACGTAGGATCTCCCAGTTATGTAGCTGTAACTTCAAGGAGACCAAGGTAGAGGTAAATGGTCATGTGGCCGGACCACTCCTAAACTACTCGGCCTTTCTTAACCACCAAGATACACTTTCGCATCACAAACATTTACCAAATAAATATCCACCTACAACGGCCAACACCATACTGTGTAGTTTGTTCATAGACTCCACACTCAACATTGACTTCTTTTAATATTATTAAATGACCTTCCCAGTAATCGTCCTTCACAAGCATCATTACAAAGTTGTACTATTTTACACACAATCTATTAAACTGATTAACCTACTACTAACAGTAATCCCTAACATCCTTCTTAATAGCACAATGATCTAACATGTAGTAGATTATATAACATATATACTTATATACTTATATAACATGTAATCCCTAACATCGTTCTTAATAGCACAATGATCTAACATGTAGTTCTGTTATTAATTTGGTACTCCAACTTCACAACAGTAGTTACTATTTAAAAGGAATCCCTTAATTAACCAGAGCCACGAAATCGGCCTCACCCATTTGATAATACTGTCATACATTACACATATGATCTTTCCATTTATCAATCTATTAATGTTCAGGATTCAACATATATCCATTCACAATTAAATATTCATGCTTCCCCAATGCCTATTGATCTAGACAACCACACCACAATTGCCTAATATAACAAATTTGCGGCAACACAGTATTCGGTCATAAAGGAGTTTCATCAATAAACCTTTAATTGATCATGCAGTCCAGAAATTAGTAAGAATCAGACAAGAGTAAAAAGGGGAGGAATGATTTACCCCTCTGACCATCGGCGGTTCGTCGGGATTGATCTCGCCAAGTCCGGGCGAGGAGGATGGAGCCCTCGCCTCAGCCTCTCTTCCAACGCGAATCAGGACGGCTGCGACTCCACCTGGTGCTGGTTCGTCCTCGGTTCGCCGGCAGAGCCCCAGATCCGGCGGCCCGCACCCAGCTCGTTCCTCACTCGCTCTCTGTTTCCGTCCTTCTTCCATCGAATCCCACGGAAGAAGGACCCTTCCCAGGCGCCAGCTCCGCCGGTGACGCCCTGGACGGACGGTCGAGTCCACCCCCGGTCGCGAGCTTCCCTGTCTTCGACGAACCCCCCAAAAGGAGATCTGATCCCTTTTCCCTTTTTATTTCTTAGTAATATATAGATTAATTTAGTATTTAATTAAATACTCCTCTAAGTTCCCAGTAATTTACAAACAAACCCCACTTGCCATTATACGTTTCCTTTGGCCCTTCTTCTTCTAATCTTGACAATTTTATCACTCAACAACTTTCCAACTTTAAATATTATCATTTTAGTCACTGAATCATTCTTTTTATCTACCAAGTAATCTCTAACTTTAAAGTTTTTTTGAAACTTACCCAGTATTGAATAATTATATCTAGTTGGGACACGTCCAAGAGAACGGGTCACAACACTTGTCAAATAGTTCCATGATGCAAAATGTATGTTTTAAGGAGAAAGCAAAGACATACTTGGGTAAATTTAATAAGAAAAACTAAATCAATTCATCATCATCATACTGCACCATAATCAAGACTATATTTGGGTCAGTGGCATGAAGTTAGAGGACTCAAATCGTTTCTCGCCGAATCGTCTGGCCTCTTGTCACAGCATTTATTTATTTTTTTTTTGTTTATTTTTTTTTTTTTTAATTAAAAAAAAAAAGAAATAAAAAGAAGAGAAAAGCGCTGGGAACAGACGATTTGAGTCCGAAGTTAGAGGGGTCAATTAATTGTTAGTAATGCAATATATTCATGCAAAAAAAAAAAAAAAAGTGGTAAATTTTATTTCAACTTTCATATTCTAAATGAGTAAAGTGTATTGGTGGTCCTATAATTTTAATTGTTGTCATGTTGGGATCCCATTTTAAATTTTTGTCCTCTTTAAATTCCGTTTTAAAACTTAAATTGCATCTGTGGTTATTCCGTCCATTTTTTCAGTTAAAATTAACGGATAGTTAGGGAAAATGTTAACTTTAACTACTGAAACTTTCTTAAAAACTCTATTTACACCATAAGTTTTAAAAATGATAATTTAATCACCTCCGACGGATGGGCCACCATAACCGCCGGTTGCCTACCGGCCACCGGACCGGCGATTTTCCGGCGACTGACAGTTTTTCGACGATCCGGCATTTCTGACGACTGTCATTTTTCCGGCGACCGCATTTTTTTCCGGCGGCCGGTGTTTTTTCAGTGATCTGGCATTTTTCCGACGATCCGCCATTTTCCAGTAATCCGATAATTTTCCAGCGACCGACGATTTTTTAACAACCGACTTATTTTCGGCGATCCGGCATTTTTTGGCGACCGTCATTTTCCGTCAACAGTGGTCCAGTGATGGTCCGGCGATTATGGTGAAGTTTAAAAAAATTAGGATGAAATTGTTAAGTTTACAATTGTTTAGAGGTGACTAAATTGTCATTTTTAAAACTTATGGTGTAAATAGAGTTTTTAAGAAAGTTTCAATAGTTAAAGTTAACATTTTCCCCAATTATCCGTTAACTTTAACTGAGAAAATGGACAGAAAGACCACGGATGCAACTTAAGTTTTAAAACGGGACTTAAAGAGGACGAAAACTTAAAATGAAACTTCAATAGGACGACAATTAAAGTTATAGAACCACCGGTGTACTTTACTCTATTGTAATGGAACATGACAATAGCAATTATCTCAGCTTATCGCCGTCTCAGGATATTTTCCATGCAAGTGAGAAACCTTAAGATGATATGATCTGAAACTTCTATCCCATTATTCTTTCGAAAAAGGTTGCGCCAAGAAGGGCATCGGTGTAAAACTGTCATTATGTTTTTGCACAAATTTATAGTGTCCTTATAAACCTCATGACACCGACACCGACCCTAACGGGAAGCAATTACTCCCTATTAATTTGGATATAAATGAACAAAGGCCAATCATGCTCATGCTCCCAATCTTCAGCTTTGCATTAGCAGAAAATTTGCAACTTCATGTAAAATGGCAAGCCAGCCTAAGCCAGGGACCAAGTTTCCAACCTTTCAAAATTATCCTGATGACCTATAAACAGACCTACCTTATCCTTGTATCCTTCACATTCAATATTCATTCCTAGATATGACCATGGACAATGTCGTAGAACACATTTAGAATAATAGGATGTTAACCAGTGGAGATATACTCGCTCAATTGTTGCAATTAAAGGAATAAAAGGTTCAATATACAGTTGCCAACACACGAATATTCAAGGAAATCAACCATGTGGATACTTAAGATGCCTTTATTTCCCCCCCCTAAATTTCTTTTGACATCAGTCACATTCCATAATACATAGGATGATCATACAATACAATGCTGTAATGAAACATGACTATAATAACTATCTCGTAATATCATTCATGCAATTGGGAAAAGCATAGACTTTTTCATCCAAAGTTAATTGGTCAACAAAAGTTTTGCAAAATTGGATTTGAGTTCACCAACATGAGTTTTTCCCTACACAGGCCAGAATTTGCAGTGGAAGGTTTCCCTACTAGATCTTATTTATCCACCAAAGATGAAGAGTCCACTGAGCATTTATTTCCCACTCTGTTGAAGGCTGCAAATATCTGGTACAAGATGAAGATTCATCTGAAGGTCAACTTCTTTAGGTCCAGCTTGAAGGCTGAAGGTCAACGAAATGTACAATATCCTCAGAACCATTAATCAGGTAATTGCAACCCTCCTGACTTGGGATTATCATCATGGCTGAAAAGAAATATGAAATGTTCAAGGGAAGAGTAGGTTGGTTGATGCTGCTGTTAATCTCATGATTAATGTTAAGAGCTACAATTGCCAAGCTGCCACTTCTATCATTGAGGCCTCAGTTGGACTAGGGCAATTTCATTTATGAATGACATCCCAAGGCATACATAACAAGCCATAGTGCTGATGCCTAAAGCAATGAACCAAATACCTACAACAGGCCACGTAGCTAAGAAGAAATGCAGAATGAGTATTGTTGAAACTAGCATATTGGAAGACCAATCCACCAAATTAACAATGAGCAGCTACAATGTTGTAGGTTTCTTCCTGTTGACCAAACCCGTAACCTTCATTTGCGGATTTGTTTTTCTGTAGTTTCACTGATCAAACTAGAAGTTACCAAGGAACCGTGCAAAGCACTGAATAGGGGAGCCGCCGAATACACCAACTGATACAAGGGTGTACATGTCCTATTCAGATCTAAAACTAATAGGAGTAATTATCATTCCGAATATACAATCAAGAACATATCACTAGAGTTCATCAACTTCCACACCAAGAGATTTTACAGAGAAATGTTAGGTATCAAGCAAAAACTATATGTATACGTGTTTTCATATTGACATTGATGGGAACTCAATGAGTAAACCACAACTAGGTCATCAACCAGATTTGCAGCAGGAACTAGGAAGGGAAAAACCACAACAGGAGCAACAGAACAATTAAATCAGTATACCTCAATTCAGCAACAACCGAAGCGGTAATAGAGAGACCCCTTTCAATTGGATGCAGTTGACCATGTTCATTTTACCATAAGCTGCAATGACATGAAAATACGATCTTAGAAGAACAATTCGAAGACCGCTTACTTTTATTCAGCAGAATACCTGTGGAGAATGGATCGAAAGCTTTTGGAATACCTGTTTAAAGAAGTCACGATGCGCCGGAGCTGCGTGCCAATCATGTTCGTCTTGTCGCAAACCGTCGACGGTGGCAGTTAGAACACAAGTGGCCAACTTTCTGCAGAAAGTCCAGAGGTTTAAGGGAGGTTTTGGGAAGATGACTGCAAGTCTAGAACTGGGCTGCCCTCCTGGTCCGTCGTAAAGGGCCTGACCCAAGACGGCACACATTCCCAGTTATCCTTAGTTGTAGCCCATAGAATGCCCCCTTTCCTTTTTTTTTTTGATTCGTCTCATAAAAATTATTCTCTAAGTCCTAAAATTATTGAAATATTTTCTCTATTTAGTAATTTTTTGTATATGAATTTATCCAACTATCCATCTATCCTTCTCTTTCAACTATCAAATCAACATAAAACTAATTCTTCCTAAAATAGGGTACCCAATTAATATGTTTAAACAATAATAAGACAGATGGAGTATATTTTCCTTTTATGAAAATATTTTCAAATTATTTTTACTTTATTTACTTTTTAAGAAAATATTTTTTGACTTATATGCCAGATTTACTTTATTACGTCTTAAATCAACATCTTACATTAGTCTACATACCGTCAAATATATATATATATATATATATATTTTTTGATTTGAGGATAAACAATGATCTGGACTAAAAGTTGCACAGATAAAAAGCTTAAATTATTATTTCTGGATAAATAAGGATCTGGAAATGACACATGAAGTCTGGATGGTCGTTTGTATTTTCAACGAATCTGTTAGTGTCTTTTGGAACAAATATTATCTTAGTCCTTATACTTTCATTTTCCTTAATATTCTCAAATTAGTTCTTCAACTCTTCCAACCATACCATCAGTGACATATCTATGTAGTCTCAAAGGGTGTCCAATACTTCCTCCGTCCCAAAATGAATGTTTTATTTCATTTTAATTATTTAATTTATAATTTTTTTTCTTTAATATTTTCATATTGAAAATAGAAAAATGAATATACAAATGATAAATGAGTGTTTGTAGTTTGTAAATATATTTATTATAATTTTTTTAGATAAACTTTTCATAACAATAATTTAGATCAAACACAACTTAAAAAGTTAAACGAAACATTCTTTTTGGAATGGATGAAGTAATTTGTATATATGATATATAATTTATTGAATTAATCATTTAAAAATTATAATGGACATCCTATATTTTGTGATATGTGTTTCTATATTTTATAGTTGATATGTTTCAAATGTCTTACAACACTAAGAGGCGTCAAAAAAGTTATGCAAACTGTATTTTTATTTTTCCAAATATCTTTTTATCTTCAATTTTTTAATTGGTTTTAAAAAATTCTTAGATTGTTTGTTTTTGTAGTTAGTTTTGGTGTGCATTTCTTGACTTATTTGTTTAGTTATATTATATTATAATATAAAATAGGAAGTAAAAAACTGAATTTTTTTTACTTTAATCCTCATATCAAATCAAAATGCTATTGAATTTTTGAAACGAGGAATGTAACCTTCATTAGAATATTTAAATAGACAAATCGTTCTAAAAAATACTGAATTTGCCACTGCATATTATCCTGTCAACCAACAACATCATGTCTCGTCACTTCCTATTTTCTCTTCCGCCATTTGTATTTTTAACAAACCTGTTAGCGTTTTTTAAAAAAAACATTATCTTAGTCCTTATACTTTATTTGTCTCTAATATTCTCACATTATCTTCACACCGCACCGGAAGTTGATGGAGAGCCCCAACCAAAGAAGCTTTGTGCCCCTCCACTGTCATCAGATTCAAATCCCGGTACGTACGTACGTACGCTTTACTTACTTTTGGGGATCGGAATTCTAGTCGAGGATATATATATGAATTTTATTACTAGTATTTATGTTGTAATTTTGTACTTAAAATATTAATTTCGTTAATGAACAGGTTAGTGTCTGAATGTCAAATTTATGATAGTTTGGTCTTTAATACTCAGATTAGCCTTAAATCATTCATTGCAGGCAGGTTAGAGTGTGATTATCAAATGATTATTCTATCCATACTTTTAGTCAAAGTATATGGATATCGAAATTGCATCATTAACCTAGTTGAAGTTAAACTATATTATTCTATCTTCTCTTCTATATGCATGTGATGTGGCAATTGACTTGAATGATATCCATATCCATATCCATATACTTGAATGATAGCTACTCATCACTGCAACTTTGGTTCTTGTTGAAGAGAGGGTTGTATTTGTATATATGCTCCCACCCATGAATATTTTCTTCTAACTAAATACATGAAAAATTGTAGTAACCTCTTCCATTTCCTTGTTTAATTAATAGGGGTGTCAAACTTACGTTTTTGTAGGTGAGTTTTTTTTTTTTTTTCCACCTCTTTTTATCACGGTGAGAAAGTTGATTTCTCACCCAAATTTATTCGGACCTATGTAATTCACGTCAGAAATGAATTTTCACTTTCTCATTTCTCACCACCAT